>JAYJMB010042478.1:0-31858 GCA_036873735.1 Pouteria campechiana
CTGCCACTCAGTATTCATCATTTACACTTTAATTCACACTTAATTAAATTAAACTTTATAAACTTACCAAACTTCACGCATTACTATACCTGAATTATTAATACGGTCTTATATCAAAATTCAAGGGCTTACACCATCCATCCCTGATTTGTCAATTGTGTCTCATGGCAAGTGTTCCTGTCAAACCACAAGAACACCAACCACCACTCCCTCTCATAAATGATGCTTTTATGGAGCAATTGGAAAAGACTAGTGCTTCAAGCCACAAAATGGGCCCATTATCTGCTGCCCAAAGCTCTTCCCAACAGAGACGATCAAGGCATTCCTAGAGCAGTATGCCCACACTAGTTGGTCAATAAAAACAAATTACAGACATGTGGGATTCCAATAAGCATTGGCAGTAATAGACAACGATGCAAATTAAATTCTTGATGGATCATGCTATGGCGATGCAGTCAATGTTCCAAAACCGCAACTTTTTCCAAGATGCAGGCTTGGTTATCTTTCCCACTCCTCCAGTTTTTTAGTCATTCCCTCCACCAGCTGATGACGAAGTATCGAATTCCTATTCTAATGATTGACCTAAAACAATTCAGTGAAGGCCTTGATTCTAATGTTTTATTTTCACACTGAGGAAAATATTTTATTCAAGTGTGGGGGAGTAGTTGTTATTTTTTTTAGCTTCTATGTTTTATTTAGAGTGTCTTATTAGAATGTTTTGTTTAAGTTTGAGTCTATTTTTATGAAATTTACATTATGACTATCAGGATTTGCCTCCGAAAGTAATTATGTGTCAATGTGTTGAAATTAATTAGGATATCGCTCTCTGATTAATCACTAACATGCTAAGTTTTTTATTATCATTGCATATAATTTAGGAAGAAGGATAGGCACTCCTTATGATCTACTGATTCTTGTATAAAATTCTTTCTTCCTCATGACTGATGAAAATTTTTCATACACATTATATCATAATCATGCAAAGTATATGCAAATTAGCTGACAATATTGTGAATTCATTGACTTATTTTGATTAACACAAGCATGTTAGAACTTGTTTGAGTATCCCTCAAGGCAAAATCCTAAACAACATATTTACTTGGAAGTGATCAAGGCATTCTTTGATCAGTTTAAGCCTTTCAAGCTAACCTAGTATATTCATGTCACTAGAGTACCAATTAAGATTGATGAAAGAATAGCATGTGCAAAGCATGTGAAAAACCACCTTTCAAATTTTCTTGTTTAGCCTCATTATCCAAACCTATTTCACCTGAAAAACCATGTGTTACCGATTAAGAGATATATTTTATGCTTATAGTTGTTGATATGTATGAATCAAGCAAAAGAAGATAAGTTTGGGGGTATGAAAAATTGAGTATGTCATGATAGAGAAAGAAAACAAGGGACAAAAGAAAAACAAGTCAAGTAAAGAAATATGTTTTGAATGAGGGAATCACATCGCATGAATTAAAAAGAAAACAAGCTTAAGGGTGTGATAGTAATATAGCCCAGAATTAAAAAAAAGATAGAAAAAACCTCAATAAAAGTTAAGATAGTGAATAATCTTGTGCAAGTTTATTATATCTCTTACTTTGTTGATTTTTACTTTCTTTCTTTGTTAGCTAAACCAAAGCCCCAATTACAAATTTAGCTAAGACCTGTTGATCCAAGTGAATAAGAGTTGTCTACATTAATGGAGAGAAATTATGAAAAGCAAGCTTATGACGTGTTTTGTGAAAATCATTAGAATCATTATATCACATATTGTAAGTTGACAAGTATACATGGAGCTTAAGAGTGACGTAGCACACACATTCACAATCTTCACTTCATGACAAGATTGATGAAGTATGAGTTTCATGTAATTACTCTGGAAGTGTTTTAACTAAATTTTGAATTATGTATATATATGTAATTTGTCTGGCATGTGTTTGATTATTCAAGAGAGAGGCTATTCTAATTATTTTACTAGTTTGGTTGCTAATTTTGTTTAAGGACAAGTAAGGGTTTAAGTTTGGGGGTATTCGATGAGTTAATTTCATTTACTTATATTTTGTATTTTCAAGCTTAATTCCATGCAATTTTTGATTAGTTTTATGTCAATTTCATATATCTTTTATTGTATGTTTAAGTTAGTGGAAGAGTGGAGAAAAGGAGAGAAAACAAGCAAATATGAAGCAGCAAAGCAATGAAGGAAGGCAAACACAGCAACAAGGGAGTAGAACTAAAGATGCAAAAGAGCAAAATGGACAACGTGGTGGCGCCGCCAGTGCCAGCTGCTAATCAAACCGTAGATTTTATATTTTTTTAATATTTCAAAATTGCTATGTTTTTTAGCCATGTTTTAGCAATATTTAAGGATCCTTTTTAAAATTCTTGGAGGGCTTTTTGAGAGGATTTCTAGGGTTTTCTTAGAGGCTACTCTTAGGAGATTTTGGGGAGCAACGAAAGAGGACTTAAAGAGTGCGAAGGTAATTCAAGAAGGCTAATTGCAGTATAATGATCATCATGAAGGGAGTATCTTTTATTTTCTTCATGAGTTAATTCTTTCTTTCTAGGGTGAAAATGTAGCCCTTTTTATGAACCTTATTTTTTGGATTATTAATTATTTAATACAAGTCTGTGTTTTTATTCATGGGTTTTATTTCAATCTTTTGACTTGTGTGATTACTTGATCACAAGTTTCATAAATCTTATTGATTTTCTATGCATGGTTAAGGTGCACACCTAATGCACAACTATGACCTTTCTTGAATGAGAAAAGTAGAAGGTTAAAGTAGGCTTCGTATCTTAGATTGCATCTATCATTAGAGTTGTAAGTTGACAAAGCTATCCTTTGCATCCATCATTGGTTTGATTTACGTGCTAATGTGGTATAGAAAAAGGATGAAATTAGAATGTCATAATAAGACGTGTAGTCGTCTTTTATTTAGCATGAAAAATTTTCATGCAGTTGGAACTCGCCACAGACAATTCGTTACAAGAAATAATTTCAGTACAAAATGCATGGATTCTATCCAATTCGAGGCTCTTTTGAGACAACTTCGTCGTGGTTCACCCACACCCAAACCCGATCGCACCTTTCATCATTAGGAACAGCTGTTCCCTCCATCAACACAATGGCTTCCACGTGAGGATTCTCTTTACTGATTGTCATCGCTGCCACCTGCCCATTCGATCCCACTAGCTCTGGCCACGAGCGTTTACCTGCATTCATTAACTTTTTATTTATTAACCCATTGGAAGATCGTGGACCGTCCACATTGTGATTATATATAGAAATTTTTTCTTTAGATTAAATCACACCCACAGATAGATATGAAACAAAAATGGATGGTCATGGGCAGCCTTGAAGGTTTCGTCCCGTGGAAAAATGTTGCAGCTAAAAATGAAAAAGAAAATTAAAAACAATAAAGAAACAAAGAAAGAAATTGCTGGCCTAGCACCACCAGACGGTTTTAAAATGCCTAAAATAAATGCCTGAAAGTCGGCTGTTTGGTTGTAAATTGGAAGTTTGGACAAGTGAATAAACCAAACCGTCCCGGACACCTTCAAAAAAGAAAAGAAGAAGAACGGCTAATGTAGCACCAACAGACGGGTCAAAAGGCCTAAAACAAATGCTTGAAATCTGGCCATCTGGTGCCCCGCTTGGAAGTCTGGACTAATGAATAAACAAAGTCGTCCAGCACTTCTTTCTAGCTAACCATTTTTTATTTCCTCCCAACAGATGCATAGGATCAGTGCAAAGCCAAACGATAAAAACCAAAGGGGGGAAGAAATACAAGTGTTCTCTCCACCCAAGCCGATGGAAGTGCTCATCAAGTGAATGGCGTTTGTCATTCTTTCTTTAACAAAAATGCAGAAACAAGAAACAAGAAAAACAACGCAACAAACCCTGATCCTTGCATACGAGAGTATACTGTTGTTGCATCTTTGATCTATTTTTTGCTTTGCATCTAATAATTTCTAAGGCAGTCATTGATCTCACCAAGTATATATATATGCGCGGCAATGCACATCAGATGCCTACGAAGATCCTTAGCACCAGTGAAACGTGGCATGCGAACGTGCCAAAGCATTTCCTGCCGAAAAAGTCCAAACTCCCCGATCTCGCTGAAAAAGTCGCAGGCTATGCGTGCCAAGCGAAGCAGACCTGGATAGTTGTTTTAACAAAGGCAATATTCAGAGCTATCTGGCCGCAGAATGGGCTATTTCCCAAAATGGTGTCCATCATGTTCTTCATATTTTTCGATGATCACGATCACTGAATGGATCGATCGTCCAAGATCAAGGATTAGGAATCACCAGAACTAGGTTTACAGCTTAAGTCAGGTTGACTTAGGTTCCAGTCAACCCTAACCTATTGCTGCGGTTCAGTTTAAGTTTGGTTCGGTTCAATCCAGGTTTTGGTTAAGCTTTGAGTTGAACTTTGGGTTGAGCCTGAAGATTAAGCTTCATGTTATTTATTTATTTTAATTCAAATTTTTTTACAATTTATATTTTATTTTAAGTAAAGTTTCAAATCATTAAAACCTAATCAATTAAACTAGCATGTAATTAAAAAATTATGTCAAAATATTTAAAAAAATATATATGATATAAAGTAAAGAAATGAAGTGTCGCATTGCTAATTTATAATTTTATAGATATTCCAATAATACCATAAATTCTCATAAAAAATTATTTAATAAAACTAAATTTAAAATTTATTTTTATATAAACAATATTTAAGAGTATAAAAGATGGACATTAAAAACATATTAATACAATAAATTTTCAAAAATTCATATTTATGCAAAAGCTTTCTTTAAAAAAAATATATCTAACTAATGGATATACTTAGTAAATTCAGGTTGATTTACGATATTTTAGGTAAGGTTCCACCAAACCCTAACCCTAGCCTTATTTAAAACCTGGTTGAGTTTAGGCAATTCAGGTTAGATCCGACCCAAGTTAAGCCCCTAACCAAAACCAACATTGATCTCAACGAATTAATATACGAATTAATATATAGGTTCCATACCAACTCAACAGTTTTCCATATGCCTGTCAAAGTTCTGATTTGTGCAACCAGAAAGCTCCAAAATTGATTTAAGAAATCCCAAAATATTGAAGGGAAAATAGTGGTATTCATGGTCTTTAAGAAACTATAAGAGAACTCATTTTAAGCAATAAAATTTAACAACCATAAATATTTTCATTGCTACAAACTTATCATATGCAAGGACATTAACTTTGTTACAATATATTACATTTTTTGCAATCAATCTAGTATTTTTTTCACAAGAATTTGTTGCCACAAATTGTTAACAACTAAACAAAATTTTCTCATAAATAATGGTTGCAAAAAATTTGATGAAAACACTTCATTCCACCAAATTTTTGTTGAAGAACGTTAATTTCTTATGTAACCAAAATTTATGTTGGATCAAGTCTAAAAATATAGTTTTTGCAATAATTTTTTATGAGGTTATCATATGTTATAGATTTTATGCAACTAAAATTTTTATATATAAAGTGAAGATATTTCATTATATGAAATGAAAGTATCATATAGTATAATTTAATTTTTAATTACATAAAATAAATTTTAGAATTATAATATAAGATTGTTGGTTATATAAAGGTAAGTTCTTATATTTTATACCACTATATTTTTTGTTAAATAAAATTTTGGAGATATTTTACTAAAATATAATTTTAATATAACATTATTTCTCTTTGAACTTATGGAGTTAAATGTGAAATTTTATTTTTAAATAATTATTATAAGTTAATTCCAAATAATATTTTAAAATTTTAATAATTTTTTAAAAAATAATTGAACCGTTTAGATCGGACGGTCCAAAAATCTAAAATGAAAAATTTAAAACCTAAACAAGAGCAGTGGGCGCAGGAGTCCCAACACCCTTCCCACGCGCGCTTTGGCAACTCTTTCGAGAAATTTCCATATCCATGTCCATCTTTTGTTGACAATCCCAGATCGATGCCCATATTTTCCTTTTTCCCAAATCTATGCCCAAACTTTCTGTCTCCTTTCCAAATTGGTGCCGGACCTCACCGGACCCTGTCGAACCTCGCTGGATGAATGTTTTCTAAATAACAATGACCATAATACCCCCTAAGAAGTCGAATTTGGGTTTTCTACTCGATGCCAGAATCATTTCATTTTCCTTCTTCCTCCTGTGCTACTCCCGCTCTCGCACCTCTCAAATCTCCCTTCTTCCTCCGGCATCGAATTTCTCCTTCCCAAACCAGCAAGGTAAGCCTTAAGCATGCTTTTGCTCAGGGGAGAGATGAAGACACTATCATCAACAGCTCCTTTCTCTACCTCATAAAGCGTGACCTGCTTGCCTGTTTCACTGACTACCTAAAATGGTTTATTGTAGCGAATTCACATTTGCATAGACAAGCCTATGAATGAATGAACATTCAATTACTTTGAAAGGAAATGACTGGTGATCCTTTAGCATGTTGAAAACATGCCTATAGACATCGGGGTTGAGGCGGCTTTTATACTAGATTGCTTAGCTTTTAAAGAGACTTATGCAATTTGTGGAAAAAATAGGTAAATAATAAATAAAGAGATTACAAGGAGAAGTTATTTATAAGTCATGATGATGATAAAATTCAATTTCAATCATATTTAGTATAGCTAGATAAGTTACAAACTGAGATAGATATCGTCCTTGCAAGAGGCATTAATTTTCAACAATTTTAGGGAATTATAAAGGTAGATTTTAAAAATTTATTCAACATAAAAGTTTTATTTTTTGTTCTTATCTTTCCAATGCAAAAAGAATCATCTAATTTAAAGTTTGTATGAGAAAGTTATAGCTAAAATACTGCAATTGTCTCTAAAAATTCAAATAAGTCCAAAGCAAAGAAGTTAACTCCGAAGTGATGAAGCTACCTCTGAAGTAAAGAAGTTGACTTTGAAGTACTTAACAACTGAAGATTGATTGACTCTAAAGTGCCCATCCTCTAACTTCGAAGTGTCCACCCTCCGACTCCGAAGTGGTCAACAAAAATGCCTTGGAAGCAAAGAATTTACCTCCGAAATAGAAAGCATCACTTTGAGGCTATTTTTGACATAGATTAAGATTGATTCATAAAAAGTGTCAACATAATAGTTTTAACCCTTGTTCTTATTTGTCTAAAAAATTATGATCAACATGAAAGTTTTATTTTTTATCCTTATATTTTCAACATAAAAAGAATCATCTAATTTAGAGTTTGTATGAGGAAGTTATGGCTAAACACTGCAATTATCTCTGAAAATTCAAATGACTCCAAAGCAAAAAAGTTACCTCCAAAGCGATGAAGCTGCCTTCCAAGTGACGAAGTTGGCTCCAAAGTACTTAAAAACTGAAGATTAACTGACTCCAAAGTTTCCATCCTCTGACTCTGAATTGGTCAACACAAACCATAGCAAAGAAGTTACCTCCGAAACAAAAGGCATCACTTTGAGGCTATTTTTGGCATAGATTAAGATTGATTCATAAAAAGTAGTCAACATAATAGTTTTATCCCTTATTCTTATCTATCCAAAAAATTAAGAATCACATGATTATAAGTTCATATGAGGAAGTTAAATCCAAAACAGTGCAACTCTCTTTGGAGGCATCGAAACAGCAACTTTGGATGTACAAAGGCATGAGTTTAGGGCACCACGACTCAATATATAGGCTGATTTAAGAAAATCAATCAACAAAAAAGTTTTATTTTTTGTTCTTATCTTTCCAAATAAAAAAATCATCTAATTTAGAGTTTGTATAAAAAAGTTATGGCTAAAATACTGTAATTGTTTCTAAAGATTCAAATGACTCTGAAGCAAAGAAGTTGCTTCCGAAGCGATGAAGCTACCTCTGCAATGAAGAAATTGACACCATAGTACTTAAAAAATAAAGATTAAATGACTTTGAAGTGCCCATCCTCTAACTTTGAAGTTCCCATCCTCTAACTCTGAAGTGGTTAACATAAATGCCTCTGAAGCAAAGAAGTTGCCTTTGAAACAAAGGGCACCATTTTGAGGTTATTTTTGGCACAGATTAAGATTGATTCATAAAAAGTGATCAACATAATAGTTTTAGCCCTTGTTCTTATCTATCTAAAAAATTAAGAATCATTATGATTTCATATGAGAAAGATACATCCAAAATAGTACAATTCTCTTCGGAGACACTGAAACAACAACTTTGGATGTATAAAGGCATGAGTTTAGGGCACCATGACTCAATATATAGGCTGATTTAAGAAAAGTGATCAACATAAAAATTTATTTTTTGTGCTTATCTTTCTAAATCAAAAAATTTATCTAATTTGAAGTTTTTATGAGAAAGTTATGGCTAAAATATTGCAATTATCTCTGAAAATTTACATGACTCCGAAGTAAAGAAGCTGTCTCTAAAGCAATGAAGCTGCCTTCGAAGTGAAGAAGTTGACTTCAAAGTACTTAATAACTGAAGATTGACTAACTCCTAAGTTTCCATCCTCTAACTCCAAAGTGCCCATCCTCCGACTCCGATGTGGTCAACACAAATGCCTCTAAAGTAAAGAAGTTGCCTCCAAAACAGAAGGCATCACTTTGAGGCTATTTTTGGCACAAATTAAGATTGATTCATAAAAAATTATCAACATAATAGTTTTAGACCTTGTTCTTATCTATCTAAAAAATTAATAATCACATAATTTTGAGTTTATATGAGAAAGTTACATTCAAAATAGTGCAATTCTCTTCGAAGGCACCGAAATAGCAACTTTGGATGTACAAAGGTGTGAGTTTAGAGCACCACGAATTAATATATAGGCTGATTTAGAAAAATTGATCAACGTGAAAGTTGTAGCCCTTGAAATTATATCTTCAACCCAATAATAATCACTCAATTTAGAATTCATATAAGAAATTTATGATCAATTTACTGGAATTGCTCCAGAACTTCCAAACTTTGGTGGCGCCGAAATTAACTTGGTGACTCCGAAGCAAGACTTGGTGACTTGATCCTTAGTGCCTCTAAAGTAGTTTAACAAGAAAGAAAATTTGAAATCAAAGCCTTGTTGATCATGAGATAGACGGCCCCATGAGATGAGTCATAATTCTGATATACAAGCCCAAAAATTAGGCTTCAAATTAGGCTTGTTGCAAGGTTGCTCCTAAAATTTTCTCACAAATGCATTCTTGTACCACTAATAAATGGCTAGAACTTGCAAATGCAACCCACAAATTCCACTCACACACCCATGAACTATCATAGAAGCCTGTTTACAATTGCAACTTTGTTAAAGGAAAAAAAATATCTATATTGTCTTTCAGTTAACAAAAGCATTAGATATTGGCTTGTTGAATTCTAGTAAGCCATGCTAACAGAAAATATATGGTCCATTTACTGCCAAAGTCTTCATATGCATGATTATACAGAAAATCATCAAAGCTTTATAGACAAATTAAGATTGAAATAAATTATACAAAGACAAAAAGCTAAATGCAAAGCACTAATTCTGTTAACCTTATAATCCAATTGTCATCAATAAGATAGACAAGTATGGCCAAATGATATAAGTTTGCATTACATCATCTTATAACCATTACAAAAATATATTTAATCATTTACACAAGTCACATTATGACAATTATAAGCATTATAAAAGATAAAATATGCAATCTTCTTACTTGCCTTGACCTCTGTCTCCAACGCCTTGCATTTGACCTCGTGTTGCGACAACTCCTCTATAGTGTGCTACATTTCTTCAAGTTTTGATTTTAGTTATCGGTTCTCTTCATGCCTTGCATATAGTTGACTATTCAATCTCTTTATCTCTTGTTGTTGGTGCCTTTTAAACTGATGCTCTCTATCAGTGAGAGGATGATCCACCCATCGAAAAAAGGAACATTTTTTGGGACCATCCTGTAATAAGTGAATTAAACAGTTGTTAATTACAATAGCATCCTTATATAGGATATTAAAGTGGAATATAAAGAAACTCACAAAATAACTAGCATAACTAAGAAAGTGCCTCCCTGAGTTATTGTTGGTGTAAGAAGTCAAAATACACGCTTCAAACCCGCATTTACAAATAGCTCTTGAGGAATATGGTGAACTCGTATCCTCGGATGAAGAAATCATATAAACTATTTTGCCAAAGCTAATAAGGATTCTATTAGTATATCATTACCGTGAAAGTATAAACATGTGCACAAAACTTTAATATAATACTATTCTAATCAAGATTACAATGGGATGAATCGGCCACAATTGGAATTTCTAATTGATGGACAATTGAATGAACTTAACAAACTTGACCCCTCATGCTAGTTGCTACTCCTTTCAACGTTGGCCCTTTTATTGCCTCTGCCCTTTATAACTGTATTTTTTTGCCTGATCCCGGCATGGGATGGAGTACTGGATATACTCTCTTACGATAGTTTTTTGCAACATTTCCTGTTATGACCAAGAGTACTGCAATTACTACATCGAACTGTTTAAGACTGCGATGCATGAGGCCCTTCATAAGTAGCACATCTTCTACTAATCTTAGGATGACCCACATCCTGTTTTACTATTGGTGGGAGGATTTGCCCACTACCAAGAATTGGATCCCATCCGGCATTGTATGAATGATGCCTTGATAAGTTGTACGATACATTATACAATGAAAGCATGGAGTACATAAATCCTTATGATCAACCCTTCACTCAATTTGCATTATACAAACATGCTTACATGGTATTCCATCAATCTGTTATTGCCTACATGAACATATCCTCCTAAATAAATGCAAAGTATCCCTCCTATCATTGCATTCAACTTCGTATTTGAACTTATTGGTACGCCTCACAATAGGCCACCTGGCTACCCTGCTATTCTCCAAAACTCTTTTTCTAACTCTTGGCACTACTAGTTCATCCCATGTGTAAGAACTTAAGTTTTGTCATCTCTCCAACATAGTCATCATCTTGATACGAATGCCATTAAAAAGCTCACATACTAGCCGATGGCGCAGATCCCGCAGTAGACTATTCCAGGACTCAGTTATATTATTCTCAATTGAATTACAAGGCAAGTCATCTTTGAAGAAAGCCCATGACCAGTGTATAGTAGATTCCTTCATTACATACTAGTATGCTTTCACAAACAACTGTTGCAATTACTCCATACATGTCCCCTATTCATATCTTGTATACGCTCGAGCTATACCCCAAAAGCAATATCTTATTATTATACTTTTACCAAAATCATAAGTTTTTAAATTTGCATAAAAATAACGCATACAGAAACGATGTCCACTAGTTGGGAATAACTATGAGACAACTGCTACTAAACCCTTTTGTCGGTCTGACATAAAACAGAAGTCTCCATCTCCAATTGCTTAAGCTAAATAACCTAAAAACCATTTCCAACTATCTGTATACTCTTGCTCCACCATTGCAACTCTTAGGGGCAAGATTCCATTATTACCATCATAAGCCACTACTGAAAGTAGAATTCCTTTGTATTAATTCTTCAAGTGACAACCATCCAAAAATATGAAGAGACGACATCCACGTAGAAATCTGTTTACACATCCCTAATAGACATAAACAATCTTCAAAATATTATGTATGAATATAGCTCGTACTCCACAATGCTACCTGGATTTGCCCTCCTCATTGTTGCACAAAAATGAATAAAATTTCTTAAATGAATCCTCTGCAAATCCATACAACTCATTAGTGGTAATATATTTTTCTTTCCATACCTTTTTTGTAATTCAAACATATGCTAGTCTCATGCATTATTTCATTCATTAATAGTTTCAGTCTATAGTTTTCATTAGCACACAACCTATCTTTTACTTTATCTACAACCCACTGTTGAGTAGCTGTCTTCTCCCCTAGACCACAATTGCCTGTGCAGTTGTGGGTAGCATTAAGTGTCTTTAAACAAAAATTGATATTATCATGAACATTGGGGTTAAACATATTTTCCTACAATATGTTCCTTTGTATTCCTAGGAAATACAATGTTAAACCATTCTTTAATTGTATACTCACGAATGACCTTCTTGTATGGCATCTTTAAATTCCATGCCCAGTACCAAATTCAAGTCTGTAACCATTGTATGATCATCCACATGTATACTTTGCCCCTCTTCGTCTGAATCATCAGATGAGACAACAGGCTCGAACTGGACGGCATCGTCCTTCACTTCAAATGAGTGGTTGCATTCCTTAACAGTTCCGTGTGATGTTCAGCATCTGGTGTATCATCTTCTGCATAATTTTCTTCATCATCATGTAGTTCTTCATTACCGTGCACTTCTTCATTACATTGGTCATCAACTAGTTCTTCTACTACATATTCCTACTCATGCATGTGCTCATTCTGGACATCGCACAATTTTTGTCTTCCACTTAAAATGCACACCATTTTGCCTGTACCAATCCGTTTGTTTATTACCATAGTCACATACATATCTATATCATATATTTTTTTTCTTTCTTTCCCCTTCTTAGAATGCCTGATATTTGAAAACTTTCTAAACATATTCAATAAATCACATTCATTGTCCAAGTCTTCATACTACTCATATGATGTACTATGTGGAATCATATAGTATAATTTCATCTTATCTTTTGGGATGTTGATTTTTCTCTCAATCTCATAAACTAGGTCTCGGAATGTGATTAACTCTTTCTCCACTGTTATGCTTTGTCTTTGGTCACCACTGTAGGTCATACTCCCATATGAACTGTCCCACTAAAATGCCTCACCTTAGTGAATGCACAATCTTATACATTCCGCCATTAGAGTTAAAACCTACAAAAAAAGATATTTCAACTTATAAATCTTTTACTTCTGCATTCATAATAGCTAAAATGATATAGGAAATTTTGCTCCCATGCATCTCTCTTCTTATTCAGACTTATTCAAAAACCCAACAGCTTAAGAAGCTTTACACCATAAGAAGAATATGTTGGAAACATCAAAGAATCTTTTACTATAAAATGTTTGTATTCCATTGAGACTAGAAAACTAAAATTTTCTCTTGAACCCCCAATTTTCAAGAGTATTTGATTCTGCTAGCCATTTCCACAATTGCCTAAATGAATACCAAAGGGAAACTCACTGCTACTTGCTCTGAAAACAATAGTGCAGTTGTCGAGCTTTGAAAGAAAGATTAATGCAGATTGTTTCTCCTTTATTGTTCGTTAAAAGGATGCATGTATAAAATTGATTTGCTGCTATTTGCTAATGCCCATGGATATCTGTAAATATCTTGAGCAATCAGGTGGGCAATCCTCGGGATTGAATTCTAGTAAAAGATTCTAAAGCTTAGAACACCATTAAAAATAAAAAATGAATCAGTTAAAACAGCAAAGAATACACATTGAACTTGTTTCTTCAAGCCAAGGTTTGTGAATTTTATTTCTCCATATTCATCTATTGAACTCGTTACAGACTATTTAAACTGCATTTAACTAAAACTGAAGAGGTGTTAGAGAGGCAATTGTTACGGCTATTCAAGGTAGACTCAAAATGAAGAGCATTTTGTTTCAACAATTTTCTCAAGAGTATTTTCCTAAAATAAGATACCATTGAAAAGGATATAAAGAGAAGCAAAAGAGGAGCAATGTTGGCTTTCAAACCCACATACCTTCTTCATAGAACGTAATCTTAAGGCAAGAAGAAAGGAAAATTTCAGAGAGCGTCGAGACTACAACTTGCGAGAGGGAGATGAGCACGGGCTACATAAGAAAAGCTATGGCAGGAAGGGTAGCGAGCGTCAGGACTCTTGCAGCCGTTGCTCCGAAGAAGCCAGAAAGGAAAAGAAGAAGAGGTTTTGGTGTCGAGTGATAAAAAGCCTTAAACAGATTTCTCTTTTTACCATCCACATTCCAGGTATTATTATCATCAAATGAAGGAAATTCGTTATCCGGCGAGGTCCGGCGTCATCGGGCATATATTTGAAAATGGGAGAGAAATGTTGGCACCCATTTGTAAATATCTCCAACTCTCTTCCCTTTGGCAGAGAGTGAAGATGGTGTCGCTGGAGCTGCAAAACAGATTAGCTGCGAGCATTCTGAAATGTGGGAAGGGAGAGGTCTGGCTCGGCCCTAATGAAACAAACGAAATCTCCATGGCCAACTCCCATAATTACTCATCCCTTTATCTCCATCTCTATAGCAGATTCCGTCTTTCTTTTCAGCTTTGCTTTGCTTATAACTTACAAACTAATGCTAATTATTCTCTACTGTTTTTGAGTTTCTAGTACCCTCATTTTTTGAGGTGATTCTTATCTTTCGATTGGATATATGGAGCCTACTTGATGTGCGGCAAACTCATGCTCAACTCGCTGCCTCCCAAGAGTTGGGCAGGCCGGAGCTCGGGGAATGATTGCGCTTGAGGCAAACGCCATTGAAAAGACCTTGATGTTGTTTCTGGGGCCTTGTCCAGCTTGTTGTGCCTGTGCGTGTCTTGTTGATCCGATCATACGGTGGTTAGACATGGATGAGTGCTCTTAGAGCTGAATTTTGGCAAAAGTGCATGATTTGAGATGCCGTGGGCCTCCTAAGAGTTTGGTTGGGGTTTCTGATGATGCGAGTAGATGGGTTGGATAGAATCGATGCATCCCTTGGCCTTGACAGAACAGGATTTTTTTTTTGTAACACTGTGCCCTTACCTTGGCAATCCAAAATTGAAATCAGTTGTATGTTCCTTCCAACAATCAGATAATCCTGATATCTCGATAGGGCTATCCTCCATGTTTACCTCTCTAGTTGATACGATCTGTTCCTGAGATTGGGCAAAATCGCAAAATCATGTAGCTAGTGGGAGTGATGGCAGTAGATCATCAATATGGTTTTTAGCACCATGCTTATGTCTCTTTTCCTTGATAAAAAGGACTATTCTGTGAATGTGTGCATGCTGCCTAACCGTTGTTTCTGCAGTCATCTTTTTTATACCCTCTGGCTCATTGAGGTACAGAGATTAATCTCTGAGAAGACAATGCATTGTATTGCAAATTGGTATTGCCATCAAGTCTTAATTGTCTTAAATTTAGAGTTAGTATTCTTCAATTCCTCTTACAAATCAAAGCTAGGATCACCTTTTACCAATCAAAGATATAAATATAGCATCAGATCTTTGCATTTTATAAGAAAAATGTCAAAAGTTATATTGTATATCAAGACTATTCTATATATGTCCATGGAAACCAACTCCACACTTCCAAAAACACAAAGTGAAATAGGTCACCAATGACACTTTCATAAATTGCGCATTTTATTTTGATGCGATGATGTATTTCATTTCTTTTTTGAATATTTTTTTCTATCTATTAACTACAAATGATTTGATTTGTGATTGTTTATAATTATTGTCGTGGATTTGCTGAATTTGGATGCATTGTGGTTGATTTAGATTCATTATGTTCTATGTTAAACATATGATCATTTATGTTTGCTCTTGTGCATTTTGTAGATATGGATAAGAGTTGGATGAAAGAACCAAATAAATTGAGTGATAAGTACATGAATGGAGTTAAAGTTTTTCTGAATTTTGGAAAGCAACACATGGGCAACAATGACAAGATTCATTGTCCATGTTCTTCAATTTCTAAAGACATTAGAAGAATGTCACCTTATTATGTACTATGGGATAACCATGGGGAATCCTTCTGTTTCCTTAGAAGTTCAGCATTCTTTGTTTCTTTTTCTATATTCTTGGTAATAGCAGGAAGCCTTCTGTAAATGGAATAATGGATGTCCATATGCATGCAAATTTACGTTGTGTTCAAACAAATTTTCATGAACATCACTCCGTGGCTCAGAGGCACAAAAGCAGAAGTATTTACCTTCTTTGGCAAGATTTGACACTGCAACCTGTTAAGTATGCAACTCTGACTTTGATGGATTGTTGCAAGAATTTCCCTTTCCCTTTTATAATTTCTGGAGTCACCAATTCAATAAATCAATATTGTAGGGTCTAACTGAACCTGACTATTAAAGTGATTGTAGCTCTCTGAGAACAACTGCCACAAAGGTCCAATTCATCAATCCTGTGCTATCGAATCATTTTGACATAACCCTGATGTGTTATCTCCAGTCTCCAATTATTTTCATTCCATCAAGTTTATTGTTCTCGATTCTAACATTTTTACATCACCTTCTTTACATTGAGAAGAACAGGTGGATGGAAGATGGCTTCTTTATGGCCAAAAGTGTTGGATACGAAACAGCACATTTGCTGATGTGCTGGTAATTTTTGCTCAGAACACTGGTACAAACTAGATAACTGGGTAAGTGGAACCTTCTACATGGAAGTTGTAATCTACATGTATGCACACAGTTCAGCTGATGCTGTAATTCCTTGTAAGTTCTGAACATGCTGCTGTGATTTCATAAGGAGTTGCTTATTATTTCATTGCAGAAAACTGAATCTAAATATAGTTCATTAACATTAATAATACATTCGCAATATAAAATCTGTAACTTTGAGGCCATAAAACATATCCATGTTTTGAAAAGTGAAAACCAAGGGTCCAATACAAATTCTGTAGTAAAACACTACAAGACCATAATTAATATTTTTTTTATTCATCTTCCATTTATTGTCATTATGATGTGCAGTAAAACACTAATAACCATCATTTGAAAAAGAAAAATTACAATTCTGTAGTCAAATATACTTATTTCTTTTCTTTAAAAATTTTCTCTAACTTGTCCCTTTCAACTTCATAAATTTCAACACTAGTTTTAGTGATTGTTTTTCTAGAAGCATAGTTAAACTACAGCTGTATCAAATTATAAAATCTTCAAAAACCCTCATGCTTGACAATTTTAAAAGGTATTTCAGCAATAATTATAATTTTTGCAAGTTCCTTTCTATATTTAGCTTGATCAAACTGTTGGCTGGAAATAATACTAACTTCATGGCCTTGAGGCAATAGGAATGCAAGTAATTTTTGCCCCTTATCTTTGGCCATTTGGGGGGAAAAGGAGTACATCTTACCAAATATCTTGTAATTGAGCTAGGGCCAAACTTAAAAAGTGGTTGGGCTTGGGTTAATTGGGTTGTAGCCACCTAAACCCCTTCTGACCTGATTTCCAAAATGGGTTGCCTAACCTGCCAGAAAATGGGTCCTATCGGGGCTGAGATTGGGGTTGACCCGACCCAAGTTGGGCCCCCTAATTTTAGGGTACTTCTTGATTAGTAATCCTGACTAACTGCTCATTTCTATTCTTTTTATGTTGAAGTTGCATTCCATATCTTCTGTTTTACTTCAAAGTCAGGTTTACAAATCTTAGATGTTAAAGCATCATTGCACTTATGTATTTATACATTTTTTATTTTCCATATTGCACAAGGGAATGACCTTAAAATTCTTTTTATGTTTCATGTGTTGAATGCTGATGGCTATATTTAAAATTGTATGGTTGCATGAATAACATGGCATGGCTGTTTGTCTTATGGCAGGTTATGGAAGTTCTTACGACATTGCAAAGTTCTCCTGCAGATGCAGATGATCCAACAACTAGCTACATGTTACAAGGATGTTTATATCATCTCATTCTTGTATTTAAGAAATAAAAGATGCGTAAACTAGTAAGTGATCATTCTCTGCCATGTTCTACTTGTTGCTTATCTGGATATATGTTGCAGGCATGGGCCAAACTCTGCAAATGTTTGGGACAGGATTTCCTACCTTACATGAGTGTTGTGATGCCCCCATTGCTCCAGCCTGCTCAGCTTAAACCGGATGCAACCATTACATCTGCAGATTTTGATGACGAGATAGAAGAATCAGATGATGAAAGGTTTGACTTCAAAATCCAGAAGTTATTAGCATCTTGTTTTGCAGTGGGCAACAGCTCTTGGAAAATAAAGTATATTGGAATTTTTTTTTTTTAACTGCTCAAGTTTCAAGCTTAATGTAGGAAGGGAGAGAATTCTCTTTGCTTCTTTGCTGATATGTTATGTAATTATGGATATTGCATTGTACTGCTGAAAGGTTAAATATGATGACCGTATTCATGGTCTTTATTGATTATAGCTGGACAACTCGTCTTTCTAATAAGTTTTTGCATTGTTTATTTTTTCCTAACTTTTAAATTCAATTAGAGATCTGTTTAATAAACAAGCCAAGCTGAGTCCGATCTGAGATATTGAGGCTGAACTTGTTTAATAAACAAGCCAAAATGAGGCTTGGGTAGGCTAAGCTCAATTCTGTCTAATATGGGCTTTTTAGGGGGTCTGCTAGCTTGAGCTCAATGTCATCTTTTTTAAGTAACAATCGTGATAATTATATAATGCAAATAATATGTTATCAACATATGTTACATGTAAGTTAATTTTGGCTCAGCTTGGCTTGAATTAAAGCTTGAACCAATGAAGTTTAAGCTTGGCAAGCTGAAGCCTTTGGCCATGCAAAGGCTGTCTTGTTCAGTTTTCAAGACAAGCTAAGCAAGGCTTGATTTGTTTGTACACCTTACCATGGCCTTGTTATTGTGCAATCCCTTAAATTTTCATGGCCACATGTCGTTTCTGGATGCACTTGTGGACAATACACTGTTATTCTTCTTCTGGCTTGGGGGTTTATAACTAGTACATTTACTTCAAATCTCTCTTTACAGTAGCATTGAGACCATTACCCTTGGCGATAAAAGAATTGGGATCAAAACTAGCGTACTGGAGGAGAAAGCAACAGCTTGTAACATGCCTTGTTGTTATGCTGATGAACTAAAGGAGGGTTTCTACCCATGGATTGATCAGGTTTGTTATGAACTCAGCATTACACATTCCCTCCCATCTTAATCCTTCACTGGGGTGGAACATCTCTACCATGTTGAACTGAAAACTAAATAACTGACCATCCATGATTAACATACTGCACAGGTTGCTCCTACTTTGGTTCCTCTTCTCAAATTTTATTTCCATGAAGAGGGAAGGCTGTTGTCTCAGGTACTATTAAATTTGTCTGTCATTCATTCATTCTTCTTCTTCTTTGTTCTTTTGGATATATATTCAAGATATGTGTTGCTTGTGCCTCTAATTCTTATTCTCTTGCTTAGCAATGCTGGAGCTATTACGATCAGCTAAGCTAGCTGTAGAGAAGGGCCTATCACAGTGCTGTGATGAGTCCTATGTTAAGCAGTTGTCTGACTACATAATTCCAACTTTGGTTGATGCGTTGCATAGGGTTGTTTTAATATGGATCATTATTTTAAATTTCTGGTTGTATTTCCTTCTTAATAGTTTGTAGAAACTAACTGTTGTTTTCTTTATTTCTATGAACCATGGCTTGCAGGAGTCTGAAACAGAAATTTGTGCCAGCATGTTGGACTCGCTTAATGAATGTATGCAGGTTTGTGAAAATTTTCATGAAATTGTTCTTATGTGGAACATGAACCTTGAGTATATGCAATGCAACATTATTACAAACTTGGTGTGGAAGGAACAAAAGCTATTGACCTTGGTGGAACTTTGAAGGTGTTTAAGTAGATAGTTTGCTAGACTTCAAAGGAAAAAAGCTATTTTTGTTTTCTAGTCTTGGTAGATAAAATGTTCTACCTACCTATGTTATATAATAAATTAAATGCATGTAAAGATAAATATTTATGTTTTGAAATGAAAGGCTTTCCATGAGGTTGTAATATGTGAAGAACAAAATATAAATAAAATAAAATAATTTATATATAATTATATTTATATAATTCAATTATTTTGGTGCATATTATAATTAATGGAAATAAAATTATTGTGTTGTATATGATAATTATTGGCAGCCAAACTATTGTCTTGCATTTGATGGTCATCAACAACCAAATTATTATCTTGCACATAATGATTAAAGGCAACCCAATGTTGCCTTGCGTATAATAATTATAAGTAACCAATGGGTGCCTTGGAAACAATAATTACACATAACAAAATATTAATTTGGTTGTCAATGCACATATGTCATGGAGATTTTGCAACCAGATCGTAAGGAGCTTATTTGGATGTAAATAACTTTTAACAGATAAGTTTAACATTTTTGCAACAAAATATTTGGATGACAAAAATCAAATGTCTTGTAGTGAGAATTGATCATCGCAATCAAAGACTCAAGCATAATATTTGGATGACAAAAATCAAATTTCTTGTAGTGAGAATTGATCATCGCAATCAAAGACTCAAGCATAAAAGCCACGGCCAAAGCCTATAAAAGTTTATCTAGATTAAAAATCATGTCCAATTCAATTTCCGGTTACTAAGAATAAGAAACCCACTTCAATTTCCACTCTATGCAATTGCTTCCATCTCAAATTGACCAGAATAAGTAATAACCATACTGAAAGTTCCCACTTCAGTTTCCACTGTATATAGTCACTCCCTCCAGAAAGTGATAAGAAAAATGAATTAGTCCATATGAATTTCAATTTTCACTGTATGCAATTGCTTCCATCTCAAATTGACAAGAACAAGTAATAACCATACTTAAAAGTTCCCACCTCAGTTTCACTGGGTATAATTACCCCCTGCAGAAATTGACAAGGAAAATGAATGGTCCATTAGAATTTTGAACACAACCTTTGCAACCCAAAATAATTGTAAATGATACATGCAAGAATCACCAATTATACAATTCCATCACTCCCTCAACAATAGATGTAAATGATACATACAAGAATCAGCAATTATACATTTCCATCACTCAACAATAGAGATGTAAATGATACATACAAGAATCACCAATTATAAAATTCCATCACTCAAAACTCAAATCTCAATCACAAAAATAAAACCTCATCAGACTTGAAAACAACAGAAGTGTCCAAAAAAGGAAAAACAAAAAGAATAAACAAAGAGGAAAAGTAAAGATAAAAGAAAAAGAAAAAACCAAAACAAAAATATTACTCTTGATACACATTAGGGAGATCTCCAATCCAAAAATGCTGTACAGTGGAACTTTCTTTGGATCTTCAACTTTGGTTGTTGAGTTTGGTAGCACAATAGATCCAGCTCTATCTCCAAATTGTGTGACCCTTGAGGGGTCCCCATTCATATTTTTTTGAGGTCTCACCTGCAATCATTAACCTATAAATATCAGTCTACATACTAATGAAATGAGGACCAAAAGAAAATTTTCAATCTTTTCAGACAGTTGTATTGCAGAAAAGAATATTTATTTGATGCTGAGAATTTTGAATTGTTGCATCTTTTTATAAAAGTTGGCAGTAATCAGACAGCAAGTTGTATTTCTTGCTTTGAAACCATCTCCAATTAGATGAATTTGGAGTACAGCAAATGTCATCCAACCAACTACACACACACACACACACACACACACACACACACACAGAGAGAGAGAGAGAGAGAGAGAGAGAGAGAGAGAGAGAGAGAGAGAGAGAGAGAGAGAGAGAGAGGTGACCCTAAAAGATTACTTAGCTTGAAAACTCAGCACACATCTGGCATTTAGGAGACAAGAATCCTTTACTGTATCTACCTTCTAATCATTTACTTGGAGGCCAACGAAGGGGTTTAGGATCATCTGACATTACTCTTGGAGAACCGTACCTTCCATGGTTAAGAACAACCAACAAGAACCAACAGTCATGATCAAATTACAGGACTTGCTTGTGACTGGAGTGAAATGTCCACATCAAGGTTCATATATGATTTCTCCATATATGGTTATATGATTAGGATATTTTAGTAATATGTGTGTGGCATCATTTACATATAGCTAGTATTATCATCCTCATCTATAGGCCACAT
This sequence comes from Pouteria campechiana, assembly GCA_036873735.1. Taxonomy (NCBI): domain Eukaryota; kingdom Viridiplantae; phylum Streptophyta; class Magnoliopsida; order Ericales; family Sapotaceae; genus Pouteria; species Pouteria campechiana. The sequence continues at coordinate 21,741 of JAYJMB010042478.1, forward strand.
CAAAGTTAACTGGGTAAGTAATATGAAATTCCTTGCACAATTGCACCCTATCATAAACATCTCAAAGACTCAAAACTTAATTGTCCTACCTTTCCCGAATTTGAGATTTTCTTCTATTGATAATTATAAAAATATGATACAAAATAGCATATGCCTAAAGGATTATACACCAGGTACACACATCTAGCTAGACATATCTTATTACACATTAGCTAGGTCATCAAGAACTAGAATTCCTCCGTCACCACCCTGAGAAAAGATTTCTCAAATTCTTATAATTTGGTAAGATGAAATGGACATATGGATGCCAAACTCCAAGAGATATGCAATAAAGAGTACTTGTAATAAAAAAACGCATTAGGGATCAATGCAGATACTCCTACAATAGTAGTTTATTTCTTGGAAAATTACCTTTGAAAAGATTAGTAAGGATCAAGCAATGCGTTGCTCTCTTCTTTTTACCCCCATCCCCCGCAATTCTTCTAGGTGATTAGCTATCTCCTGAACAAATTGGAACCCTTCATTTCCATTTCTAAGTGAATTAATAGTGTGCTCAAGAAAGTTATAATCTGCTTCGAGAGTCTCCAACCTTTTCTTCAAGTATGAAACTTCATCTCCAATGGCAACTAAATCCATTCTGCCAGAGGCAACGAGCCAAGTGCCCTTTGATATATCTTCATCTTTGTTAGGCAGAGATGATTCATTTTCTGATAAAATGTTCTGAACTTTCTCATCATAGTGAACCTGTATCACATCATTTCCACCAAGTTGACCTTCTGGAATAAATCCACCATTTTTGGATGCATCATCATGCAAGCCTTGTACTTGCTTGAACTCTTGGAACCTAATATGCTTGCTTTTTGCATCGGCAAGGCCATCTCCATCAAAATCCAGCTTGTACTTGTCAATGTATACACCATTATTAGAAAATAAATGAAGTTTCTTCTCCAAAATTTCCAAACATTTTGAAATATACATCTTCTCACCTTCGAAACCTAGTGTAGACTCCTGTACATTAGAATGCAATAGAGAAGAGTCGGATCTCATATCTTCCCCATTCAAGTCACTCTCTGATCTCATTAATTTCTCCACCATCAGCTCAGTCCCAAACCTACTCCTATAGCTTTCAACTTCTGCATCCTGTTCCTGTATTTTCTTCTCCTTCTGAATGAGGAGCTCATTTAACTTTTGGATAGCTTCTTGATCATACACTGCTTGCTCCTCCATCATTCTTTGGTATTGCAAAGCCTCCATTTGCATCGTAGCTTTCTCCTCCTGCAATTTGTTGATCATCGCCATAGCTTGATTAGCAGCAATAGAAGAAGCACTTCTTTCTTCCTCCAATTCTTTGTACAGAGTGCTCATGGACTTGCAGTCCTTCTCAAGCTGCCGCTTCAGCCTATCAAGTGCACTTTCCCCTTCAATTTCACTGACAATGCTTCCATCCCATGACTCAAATCCAGACTCATTTCTTGAGAGCCTCTTCTGAAGTATTCCATCCCAAGATTCAAATCCAGACTCATTTCTTGAGGGCCTCTTCTGAAGGATTCCATCACAAGATTCAAATCCAGACTCATTTCTTGAGGGCCTCTTCTGAAGTATGTGTACTGCAATAGAGCTTGAAGTCTTGGAGGTTTTAGAATCATCACCATGTGCATGTACTTTGGGACTCATATCATTCCACAAAAGGTCAAAACCTTGGGCAGCTGATATCTGTGAAAGAAGCAGCCTAAGATCCTTATGACCATGTGTGGTATTCTTCCCAGTAGTTACTTCTATGGTGGCAAAAGATGGCAAACGATTCCTATTACCAACAGCTAGCTTGTATGCATCATTTAGATCCATGCAATTGGGCAGCAACAGTGTTGGCTCATTTATGGATTGGTCAGTTTTTGACTGTGCCGCAACAGAAGAAAACTCGTTTTGCAGTTTGATGCTTTCAACACTCTCAGTGGTTACATGTACCACATTAGTAACTTCTGTAGCACCTGCTGCAAGAATACGAATAAAAAGGTCAAGAAATTGGTCATCAGCATGTGAAGTCAAAATGATGAAATAATGTAAAATGCTCCATTGCACATTTTGTTAATAAGATCTCCATTGTGGACCCACACTTTGGTGATCAAATTGCTTGTATGGTGGAAATCCTAGTGTTATACAATCAATATCTGACAATCTCGGCAGTCAGATGATCTAAACTTGGCCATCCATTACACCAATTGCATAGCTATCATGGTATGGTAGGGGAGATGGACCCACTCTCACTCTACCGAATGTTGGACCAATGAGCTCATTTTTAAGGCAGTCAATAAAACATTTTAATGAGAATTCAATAAACATATCATAAAATTGGTTGCTTACCATAATTGGAAGACACTCCAACTGGACTATTTGTCAAGGTGGGCAATGAGGAAAGTTCATGCGACATAGGCTCAGATGTGAACGGAGGATTGCTCTTATCTCCAACTGTATCCCAGTTAAGCTCCTCCAAGCCATTGCCAAGAGCAACAAATGATGCAATAGATGAAACAGCAGATGGCTCACCCACAAGGTGTTGGTCATGAGGAATTGCCAGTACTGGCACAGGCACTGCAGCTTTGTACATGTGTTTAACTTGTGCCAAATCAGTTGGACTCTCAATTAAAGTATCTGCATGATCACTACCATCAACAGGAGGCATTTGAGATGAAACCTTATCAGTGTCACCTACATGAAGTGGCTCATGAGGAATAGGAAATGACTGTCCCAGCTTGGGAGATTGATGAATGAGCTTCTCTTGGATCGAATCAGTGGATTCATTCACAAGTGAAATTTCTGTATCAATGCTAACAGCTTGTGGTTTCAAACATCGAGCTAGTAATTCACAACCATCAGTTTCATGAACTAATGTCCTGCCATCATCATAGTCTGAGAGGGGAACTTCTGATTCCGAATCAGATGTGATCTTGACCTCCATGTACCCAACATGTGACACGGGATCAAAATAGTGATTCCCAAGATCAGAATTCTGCATTGATCGTCTTCCCCTTCTCCTTTTCAAGCCATCTTGATGGATTGAATGACTATGTTCTGTTGCAGCAGATACACGATCAAGTTTGGCAACTTCACCCTCCATTGATTTGATTCGAGTTAAAAGATTGGAATGTGTCTTATTCTTTAGTGGCAGATTGCAACATGAACAGAGCTTTGTGCCAGAATCAAGTACTGAATCCTCCAGCAAATAATCCTTCACCGGGTCCTCTGCATCTCCAGCTTCAATCTCAGGCACTTTAAGATGAATGTGATTGTCATCACCAGCACACGTGAGACCTGGCCCTAATTTACCTACCAATGACCTGTATGTCTCACAGTTGGATTTCTTTTCCATGGCATATGAAAAGAAGCAACCTTCACACATCGCATTGACATTTGCAAGTTTTTCATGAGCATGACAATAGACTAAAGATGCGACCTCCAATTTATGAGAACGACAAATCAAATCCCTATAAAATCCTGGTTTTTCACCACCAAGAATATGATCCAGCCTTGAGCATAAGAGACAAGGGGTTTGCAATTCAAAGAAACTAGCAAATCTCCTCACCAAGTATGCAAACAGTGCATCGAGGAACAGGAGAATCATCAGCAACCACTCAAGAGCCGCAGAAGCCAAAACTGATGTCAACCCATGGGGGTCCTGACCTCTAACCGAAGACCTGGTAGCCATGCCTGGCAGAATTACTCCAGAGTTTGAGAAAGCCCTTGATATGTGGAAGAAAATGTCATATGAGGTTTTCAAGCACGAACAAAATCCCAATCTTCCCACACCAGTGAATTTATGAATTTCAGCAAAACTTTTACTGAAGACACCAAGAAGCCAAAATCAGCTGCTACAACATGACAAGAAGAAAGTAAATAATTGAGCAAGGATAACGAAAAATTAAGAATGGGTAGCTTTTGTTCTTTTATAGGAATGGCTAGAATTGCACAATTCATCAGATAGAATGTCCAAACAGCACAGAGGTCTAGTTGATTGAAGTATCACAGAAATATAAAAAATCTTCAGATTCAAAAGAAAGACCCTAGTTGACTAAAAAAATAAGGCAAAAAATGTTTCAAAGCTGAAATTAACAAAACAACTATAAAATCAAAGAACAAGCAAATAACCACATTCAACATGCGTTTATATGTGATAGAATAAGTGGTCATGATTGGAAATAAAATAAACGCAGATGTAAAGTATATAGGCTTTTTGGATGAAAAAGGTAGAAAAAATAACTGAAAATATAAATAATAGTAAGAAAAAAGCATGATGGTTAGGTAGCTAAAATCTGACATCTCACATTAAAAGGGGTGAAAAAGGTCATGAAAGAGGGACTTTTCCACTGCTTTTCTTCGTCTTCTTTACAAGAATCCAAATGCACCCCAAAGATAAAACTGCTCCTTATAACAGTCCTGATTTTTATGAAGAGTCAACCCACCGAAAGAAGAAATAAACAATGGAAACTAATTCACAACCAAATATAGACATGCAAACAGATCGTAATTCAATAAATCAGACAAGCATACTCAACATCTATGTATCAACATTGGACAAAATCAACCTTCCAAAAAAACTATAATGAAGTAAATCCATTTCTCCGAACCAAAAAATACCAATAAACATATAAAATTGGAGTGGCCACTTCCCGACATTAACCCACTGATCAACACGGCAATGGAGGAAAGAAAACAAGTAGAACCTGCACCATCCAAAAAGGAAATACTACAAACATATTGGGATTTAACTAAAGTGTCTTATAACATTCACCAAATTAAAACATTCTTTCGTCTTATGAATCTATCGTCTTATAAATCGAACCTCCAAAAGCTCTGAGAGGAAAAATTCTAAATTAGAAGCCAGTTTCCTGAAATTGTTAAGACGAATCCAACAATTTGAAATATCAATCATCTCTCATAAACCAGCAGATCAACATATTCCAAAGGACCGAAAAAACCCAGTTAGCTTGAACAAGTTGAAAGCCCCAAGAAAGGTCCATGACGAATCACAATATTCAGCATCAAGACTTCAATTTCTTCTTGAAATCAAAAGTAAGCAAGAAAGACTCAAACCCCACTTCATTCAATTGATGTATAATCCAACTGAATCGTAAGAGATTAGATATAAAACATTCAGCAATTCGAAATATCCTTTCTTCTTAGAAACTTACTACTCTTCAACTAAAAGCCGCCAATGAAACACAATTCAGGTGAATGGAAAGCAAATCAAAACACTCAGAAATTTCAAACCATTCTATTTCCTTTTTATCAACCAAACTCTGAAGAAACGAGTTCTATATAAAAATCCAGGACACACCTCAATTAAACAAAATCATATGAAGGGAAGCTTATGATAAAAAAATCAATGGATCAAAACGAATAAAAAAAATACTAACCTGGTCTTGAGTAAATTCCCACAAACTCCAATCCTCACAAAAGGGATGCAAAAGAAGACGAAGAAAGAGAAATAAAAGTATCGTATTTTCCTGTAATTCCGATGTCAAAATTTGGTTGTTATTGGCAGCGAGAGAAAGACAAACCAACCGAAAGCCTGCGAATTTCGGCCAGAGTGGATATTCAATTCAAAAGGCGTGCACCGACAAAAAGAAAAAAAAAAGTCGTTTGCAACTTGCCACTCCATACGGCCGACGAGAGACCGAAAGTGGAGAATGGCAATGGAGTTCCACTTACTCTCTCGTAGTGTGGAGACGCATGCACTCATAGTCTGCCCCTCTATTACATTTACACAGATCGAGCCATTTAATTTCACATATTTAGGAAGAAATCACACTTCTAACATCCATGCACGGAGCACAAAAGTAGCATGGAACCGTTCCACTGCATGCATTATTTGATCGGATTAGGATCATTGGCTGCTACACATCTCTCAACGGTTCATTAATTGGTGGCAATTGAATGGAAATCATATCATCAATTTGATGATGAACGGACCCATATTGAACAGTTCGATACTTTGATTGGATTCCAACATGGTCTAAATGCCTAGTACTAAGACGCCATTTTGGATCATTTCATGATGCTAGTCCCCGTTAGAGCCTAAGAAGAATCATAGTACTCGGACAAGGAATGCTGATTGATACTCGGCCATTTTGGAAATTTGTGGAAATTTATCTATCTTATGACACCACTTTACCCAATCGTGAACAAGAAACTAATGAATAAATAATCTGTCACGAATAGCAGCAATGGGATCTTATTTTAAGATACGGGTCATGCGGATAACAGCTTCGACTTGTTCAATCGATGTGATTTTGTGGCCGCAGCATAAATGCATGATGACGATGGGTTAAGTGGGCGTGTAAAATAAAATTCAGCGCGCACGGATACGAAGCGAAAGCGGTTACGCGATTGTCCAGAAACCATCCCGCCGTCATGAACAGTCGCCCGGCGGGCCTTGTTTTTCTGAGTCCGGACAAACACGCAGATTGAAGAAATGATTCATTGGTACCAAGCAACCAAAGCTAAAAGCAAACCGCCACCATTTCTTGCTGGAAACCACATGCCACGCCTTTTACAAACCCTGAGTAGGTTCCATGCACCCAGCGCCGGCTGAAATGGTTGTGGAAGTATCTTTATAGTTTGACCTGGAAGTAAAATCCAAGCCGTTGATGATCTTTAACTTTCATTTTTAAGGCTGTTTATGAAATTCAACTTGAAATTTTGATCAAAAGGAAATAAAATGTTTGAAGATCTGCTTCATAGCCATTATACCACCACCGATAAGACATGTTAAGGGATCAGATCTACAGTGGAAGTCGGATTTTCCAAGGCGGCCATGTTTGTAAAAGAGAAATTCCTAATACCAAACGCTTTTTGAGAGGGTTGTTGGAGAACAAATCTATTAGTACAGTGATATCTTTATTATTATTATTATAACGTAATTATAATTTATATTGAAGTTTCAAAATCATAGTTGAATGAATTAAATATGACAAGAGGTCCATATTATAAAAAAATATATGAACAGTATCCCTTTACATGGGTATCAATAAGAAATCTGTGTATTTTTTTTCCATGCACATCATAGCTTTAGAAAGACATTTACAGGGTGGACAGGCGTAGCAACGCATCTTTTGATTGTAGCAGCATAGCAGGCGTGAGGTAGTTGGGGTCGGTAAAAGGGTACAGGCTGGTTTAGTTCAAAGGGGTACGCAAAAGGGTACTGCATGCGCCTAGGGCAGGTCAAGATCATTCTAACCTTAATACTTTTTGTATAAACTTTAACTCAACTCTACTTATAGATTGGGTTGACCCTTACCCAAACTTCTAAAATTTAGACTAAATTTGGGTTAGTTTTGGGCCAATAATTTGTATTTGTATCTTTTATGTACGCATTTTATTTTATTTAAAATACTAATTAATTATACTAAATATGCTTACAAAGAATAAATTTTGATATATTAATCTTAAAAATAAATATATAAAGATTAATGTATTAAAGGAAAGCTTTTAAAGGAAAGAAGCAAAAATAGTGTTAGAATTTAAAATTTCTCTTATTTAAAATAACTAGAGATAGGTTTGTAATTTTATTTGAAATAATAGATAATAGATCAAAAATTAAATATATATTTTTATTAAGTTATTAAAATGGATCAGGTTAGGTTAGTTAAATTATAACCATGTTAATCTAACTCTAATCCTTTTTTAAATTGGGTTACATTTTTTAACCCAACCTGACCTTATGAGTCGTACCAACCCTACCTAAAATTCGAGTTGGCATTGTTCGGGTTTGGGTTGAGCCAACCTAATTTTCACCCTTAATTGTGCCATGATGCAATGACTATTGGTCCCTGACTAAGTAGTAGCTCAAGAAAGGGGGTGAATTGAGGTTTCAAAAATTTTGTCTAATAAATAAATATATGTTCTTAACATAAGTGTGAGAATAACATACAACAATTATATACAAAATTTTTATAGCGGTTTGGCCCTTCTGGATTCTTACTCTACTTCTCTAAGTCAATCTCCTTTACTGAACTTAGGTTCTACTACAACACTTGTTCGTTTTGCAAGTTCACCAACAACTTATTAGTTTTCCAAGTTCACCAGAAACTCTTACACATTGGTTTTCAAGCTTACCAACCAACTTATACATAGTAGTTTCTAAGCTTATCAACTAGCTTGCCAACTTTGTACACCATGTTCATGTTCTGTATTTCTTTTGCGTAATGTTGTGTTTCTTTTGGCATGATTCTGATCAACTGATTTATCTTTTGGTTTTCTTTTACATATCATTTCTGGGTTGCTTTTGTGTGGCTGAAGTTGCTTCTGTTGTATTTCTAAGAATCTTCTGAGTACATATATGATTTCTCACTTGCTTCTATACTTCTTCTGATTTTCAATATTGCTTCATCTTGATTCTCAAGAAGTTCTAGGATGCTTCTGATCCGGTTCTGAGTTACATCTGGTTACTTCTAAGTAATTCTGCATAACTTCTTATTAGTTTTTGATTTCTTCTTAACGTCTAATCTTTCCATGTCAAGCCTCTATAAGTTATTTAATCCTTTTCATCATCAAAATCAAGCTTAGTAAAGAAGTTAGACTTAATAATGACGCGATGACAGGCAAGCGCACTAACCAATGCCCTGCAAGCAGGGCCCATTTCACTCCACTTGGCACTTGGGGTATGTTTCGTTGGAGAAAAGAAAAGTAAAGTTCATTTTCCCCACAAAAATACATTTCACAACTAATATGGCATATAACTATCATAACAAATATATTTTTCTAACATTTTATATATCTTCAATCATTAACTCCTATCTATTTTAACTTTATTCACTTTATAACTGACATTATATATAATTTTTTATATTTATTTATTTTTCCACAATCAAACATTCCATTTGTGAGTACTTTCTAGACTCAACTACATGACACACTTAAACTTAAAGGCTATTGTTGGAAATTAGAGAAAGAGGCAATAAAACAAGAGAAAAAAGTAAAATCTTTTCTAAAAAGTAAAACTAAAAGTAAAAGTAAAAGAAAAGAGGAAGAATGTTAATGGAATAAAAAATAAAAATAATAATATTTTTAAATAAAAGGGTAATAATTAAAAATGTGAATACTAAAAAAAGTAATAAAATGTTTTACTTATTACAAGTAGGTGGAGAAAAGTAAAAAGAAAAGAAAATTTTACTTCCCTTTTCCACTACCAAACACACCTTAATGAGCATAGACAATGCATAGACGAGATAATTTAGAAATAAATTAAAGAAAAAAAGTAATGTAAATAGGTAAAATGTTGGAATAAAAGTAAAACATTGATTTGGAACAAGAAAAAATAATTTTTCTCTTTTTTATGTGATATTTATAAATTTTAATAATTTAATTTTTTATTTTAGCTATACTTTTAATCATTACACATATTTTTAATCTAAAATGTTTATCTTTTCTTGTTATTTTTTTATCATTATACCTTATTATGTGTTTTGTTATTGGTTTTGTTATGTCATATGCAACATGAAATAAAATGCAAATTTTGTACATAATAGCTAACAACTATTCAAAAAGTTATAATGTCCGTACATCCCGAATTGCACAATGATCTTTAATTATATATTAAAAAATATTGATTAAAAGAAAATGTACATGCATTAAGAGAGAAGTAGAAGGAGAATATGACTCTTTATCATCTTTATAAAAGATTAGAAAAAAAAATTAAAAGTATGCAATCTTTACTGTCTTCCTGTGAAGGGACTGGATAAAGAAAAGTTAAAAGTGGGTGATCTTTGTTGTTTGTCTGTGAAAGATCAAAAGCCTATTGGTTCCTATGGCACAACTTAACCTAAGAGGAGAATGGTGAATTGGGTTTCTAAAAATTTCTTGCTACAACCCGGTTTAATCAAATTCCCACATTTCAAATGATTTGCTAATGAATGTAAGTAAAGAATAAGTAATAAACCAATCACAGATAGTAGACACAATATATAGTGGTTCGAGATAACTTCCCTACTCCACTCTTTCAAGCATACGCCCTTTATATCTTGGGTTTCATTATATCAATCACAATACAATTAGTGCAACTGTACTTATCTTGATTCTAGCTCGGGGGGGGGGGGGGGGGGGGGTTGGGGGGGTAAAAATTA
>JAYJMB010042489.1:0-31856 GCA_036873735.1 Pouteria campechiana
CACACACACACACACACACCCCTTAACCTCTCCCCTTTCACTTAAAATCTCATCTCTCTCTGCCTCTCTCCTTTTCTCCAAAATACACCCTAAAAACCCTAAACCCATTCCTACACTCTGAAACTCAAGGATGCACACCTAAACTCTTCTTTTTTCCATTCCCTCCTTAGATTCAACTCTCCCATTCCACTATTCATCATCTTCCTTAAGAAATATTTCAAGTTGGGTTGACAACTTTTTGCACATCTCCTAGAATCACAAGTAAGTTGCTTGGATCATCTTAATCTTTATTCTATTGGCTTTCTTGGTGAAGAGCTTTGCTTTAATGATGGTTTGAGAAGATTTGGATTTGAGGTGTTGTGAATGGAGCTTGGTTGAAGTTGGTGAATTGCTTGTGCCAAGTTGGGTATGATTTTTGGTTAGGTATATGTTCAAAGATTGCATGTGATAAGAGTGGGTGTGTATTGGGATTGAATTTGAGAAGATATCAAGGCATTTGTTGAAAAAATTCTATATGCATGCTATTTGTTTGATGAAATGCCTTGGTGAAGAAAGTGACTTTCTTTCTTGTGGTGTAAGCACATATTCTTGTTGGTGCTTGTGATTCTTTCATGGTTAAGTGGAGTTGTGTGGTTTGGCTTTGAAGAAGCTTGGTGGAATTGATTCATTGTGATTGCTCAAGTGTGGTGCTCGTACTTTCCTTCTAGCACTGTCACCATGCCTCCAAAGAAATCTTTGTGTGCCGATTTCTCTAGGAAGAGAAGGATAAGAGATTCTACTGCACCACCTATAACCACATTCTTTAATGAACAAGTAGAAGAAATTTTCAACAATTTCAGGATTAATAGTGAAGATATAAGGGAAAGAAGCTTAGATACAACCTACACTGATGTAGCCAACCTTATTTGAGCACGACATTGGATGTCCTTCACAGCTTAGCCAGAGATGGAAGTGGTGCCATTGGTTAGAGAATTTTATGCCAATGCTAGAGTGCAATTCAGAGTAGACTCTAGGGAGATAAAAGTATAGGTATGTGGTCAGATGGTTTCTTTTGATAGAGATACTATTAATCAAGCTTATGAATTCACAGAAATTGGAGAAGACAAATACTCTAATTGGTTGTCACAAGGATCGGATTATGATGCTATTATTTCTTACCTTACTCATTCTAGTAGTAAGTGGAAGACTTTGTATGATGGGGTAATCAGTTTTCCAAGAGGGCAATTAGAAGCAACAAGCAAGGTATAACATTATTTCATTTCAGCAAAACTATTGCCTTCCACCCATGTATCCGATGTTACAAGGGAGCAAGCTATTCTCAACTACACCATTCAAATAGGGTTGTCTATTGATGTGGACCAAGTGATTGAGCGCTCTATCATCTCTTTCATCACTTGGAGGCTCACTAGTGGACTAGGACAATCTTCACTCATCTACAAGTTGTTTCTGATGGCTGGATTTCCTACCTTTGCTCAATAGGAACTTCAATAACCTCTGTCAGTCATCAATGATGTAGTGATAGATTCATTTGAGCAAACACCATGTAGAAACACAAGGGAAAGTCCTTCATCATCACCACTTGGCTCTCCGCAGCAGAGGTCCACAAGAGGTTCTTCTTCTAAAGAATCTTCACTTGCCGATCTACAAAATTGTCTTATGGGTGTTCAATGATATACAAGGAAAATGATGAAGGACTAGAGGAAGATGTACAAGTATATTGTGGATCACAATAATGCCCTTGCCACCATGCTCCGAAGCTGCAACATATTGCCTGGCGATAGCTCCATTATCTTCCCACCTCCACCTCCACTTCCTGATATGCTAGACAAAGATTCAAGTTGGGGGCAAGATGAAAGCTTAGATGAGTGATCCACTTCAAGGAAGTCCTTGTTTTCCAATGCTTTATTCCACATTAAGGATAATGTTGTGTTTAAGTTTGGGAGTGTTTAGCATTTTATTTGTGTTTAGGGATGTTTTTGTCTAAGTTTGGGGGTTGTTGCAGTTTATTTAGTTTGTGTGTTTAATTGGGTTGGCTAGTTGGAGTTGCTTATGTGTTATGTTTAAATTTTTATGTTGACTTAGCTAAAGGAAATCCAAGAGCAACTGTGTTAACATGCTGAAACTAAATAGGATGGATTCTCTCTTAATGATTAGAAACTTATGCTGAGTTTGTGATTATCATTACACATGATTTAGAAGAAAGGATAGATGTTATCTTGTGATTTAATGATTCTTATGATAAGTCCTTATTCATGATTGATGAAAATTTCATTGAACACATTATGTTATGATCATGGAAAGTGTATGTTGATGAGTTGATTATGTTGTGAATTTAGTGAGTTATTTTGATTGACACAAGCATTCTATAACTTATTTAATTATCCCTTAAGGTGAAATCCTAGATTACATATTTACTTGGAAGTGATTTAGGCAAGGTTTTTGATTAGTTTGAGCCTTTCAAGCTAACCTAGTACATTCATGCCACGAGTGTTCCCATTGAGCCTTATGAGAGAATGGCATATGCAAAGCATGTGAAAAACTACTATTCAACTTTTCTTTTGTTAGCCTCATCATCTAGACCCTTTCAGCCTAAAAAACCATGTTTAACCTATAAGAGACATATTCTATACATATGGTTGTTAGAGAGGTATGAGTGAAGCAAAAGAAATTAAGTTTGGGGGGAATTGAAAAGAAGAATGCCAAAAGAAGAAGAAAAAGGACAAAAAGAAAAGAATTAGTAAGGAATCATCTTGTAAATGTGGAACCACATCTCAATGAACTCAATAGAAAACAAGTTTGGGGGTGTGATAGTAATATAGAACATAATATGGGGGATCACATCCCAAGGAACTTGACAAAAATTTAGTTTGGGGGTGTGATAGTAATAAAGCCCATAATAATAAAAATAAAACAAAAAAAACCCAAACGAAAAAAAAAATTTAAGAGAGTGAACATTCATATGCAATTCCATTATGATCTCTTACTTTATGAATCTTTATTTCTTTTCTTTGTTAGCCAAATCCAAGGCCCCATCACAACCTTAATAAAAACCTATTGATCCAAGTGAATTGAGTTATCTACATTAGTGGAGAGAGATTATGAAAAGTAAGCTTATGGGATATATTGTGAGGATCATTAGAATTACTAGGTTGCACATTGTTGGTTGAAAAGCTTGCATGTAGTATGCAATTGACATTACACACACACATTTTTACTTCATGAAAGGATTGATGAAGCAACACTTTCATGAGATTACTTGGTAAGTATCTTGAATGATTTCTAAATTATATGTGCATGTGTAATTTGTCTAACATGTTACTAATTGATTGAGAGAAATTATCCTAACCAATTCATAAGTTAAAATTTTTAGTTTGCTCAAGGACGAGCAAATAAGTAACTTTGGAGGTATTTGATGAGTGAATTTTATACACATATATTAAACATATTTAAGCTTATTTATTTGCAAATCTGTGTCTCTTTTAGATGAATTTAATGCTTATTTATTAGATTTTATAGGTGCCTTAAAGATGGAAAAAATAAGAGAAAAAGAATGGAAAAGAAGAAGTTGAAGGGATAGAGAAAAAAGTAGTTGTAAAGGAGCAAACGAAGCACATGGACCAAAGCAGTAGGCCAGCGTTGCTGGTGCCAGAACCAAGCCACCATGCCAGGTAGTAGGCCGGCACCATCAGAACCGAAAGTGGACCTGTTTTGCTAAATTTTTTAGCAATTGCATATTTCTTAGGTATTTAAGAAAAAAACTTAGGGTGTTTCAAGGGTTCTTCCCACTTCCATGTTTTGGAGTTTTTCTCTAAGTTTTAGAGCCCTTTTTCGAGAGATTTCTCATGGAGAAGAAGAAGGGATTACAAGTAAGAAAGAATATGTTCTTCATTGTTATCATCCTATCTTAGAGAGTTGTTTTATTTTCTCTTATGAACTAAATCCCTTTTTCTAGGGTGAAGATGTAGCCCTTTCTGATAATCTTTTTTATAGGTTGTTGGATATTGTTAATGCTTGATGATCTTATTTCATTTATGACATTGTTTGCAATGACTTATTTTATTTTATTACTTTATTACCAATATTATGAGTTAGATTATTTATCAAAGCATGGTTAAGGTAGACACCATATGCTAAACCATGAACTCCCTTGAATAAGAAGGATAGATGGTTAAGGTACACACCATATGTTAAACCAATCTAATTTGGTTCTTATGTTCTTGAACTTAATGAGTTTTCACCTCAATTATACTATACACCATAGATAATTGAAACAAGTGAAAGCACTTGATTTAAATCAGCACACCTAACGGTAATAATCTTACTTTTGAAAGAATGAACCCTAGTAAGGCATTAAATCTACCATTCCATTAGTAAAGAGTTATCATCTTGTGGTGAAATTGAATCCCTATACTTTTTCATCTTATTAATCTTTCTACACTATGTTAGGCTATTTATTTCCTTTTATTCTATTATATTTTTGAAACTATAACCAAACTTTATTCCAAGTATGTTTAGTTTTATACTTAGTGACTAAGATTAATTCAGTTGGTTTGTCATTCTCAATGGGATCGACCCTTGCATTGCACACTATATTGCTATAGGTCCATCCACTTTTGAGGAATTATAATTTGAACCATCATCAAGCATAGTATTTTTGACCATTCGAGCCCTTTCACCAAAAAGGCATATCATTTTTGGCCACACACGCCAACCCTTTCCCGTTTTTAATGTATGATTGGTTATTCTTGTAACCCCAGCTACAAAGGTGTAGGATGCATGGTAGTGTTATCATTTTTGCCTATGATATCCTTGTAAAATCCCATAGTATGGCTTAAACTAAGAGGGGAGGGGTGAAGTGGGTATAGAAAAATTCATTGCTTAACCCCTATTAGATCATTTCTCTCTTTTCAAGCTTTTATGATGTGATGTAGAGTGAATGATAAAACTATAGAGTGCATAAAGGATAAAGCAAGTAAACAAACACACATAAACAACATGATTTTTATAGTGGTTCACGAACCTCATCTCTACACCCACTCTTCCAAGAACATATACTAATTGTGTCTTGGGTTCCATTGTATCCTATATAATGAAAATATAATAATGCTCCCAGCACTCTTCTAGATTCCAACTCTAGGGATCATAAACAGCATTCCTTATACTCTTTTGGATTCCAGCTTTAGGGGAGCATAAATAGTGCTCACAACACTCTTCTGATTTTCACAAGCTCACTAAAAAACTCACTAGTTTCAAAGATCACCAACAAACTTGTTGGTTTTCCAGAGCTCACCAATAACTCATACAATGTATTTTTTCTGAACACCATAAACTCACTGGTTTTTTAGTTTAACTAGAAACTAATACACATTTAAGCAGAGGGAAAGATGAGATCCTTTACAACTCTAATAATACAGAGAGATCTTCCCAAAATGTAAAGATAATGACAATAGGGATATATATATATATATTAAAGTTCATAAAAGATAGATGATAGTTTAATCTCTTGGCCATGGATGATAGAATTTTTATAAGGTTAAGCTCATTTGAAAAGTATTCCTTCACACCTTAAAATCATTCAACCTCTTCTCCTTAAATAGCTTCTTCATACTTTCGATTGTTGGAGAAGATGGGTTTCACTGAATGTAGAAACAAGGGTAGCAGTGAAGGAAGAAGACCATTGATATTTCTGCCATTGGAGTGCATGCCTTTCTGATTTGTCTTCAGCTGTTACATCTCCATTCTTTTATAGAGAGAAAGATAAGCTATTACTGAAATATATTTTCTCATTTTGACTTGACACAGCTAGAAAACTTGCAGTGCTACTTGTTGCTAAAAATGGTGACTGAAATGATTGTGCATATTGAAAGCATAGATGCAGTTATCATTTAGATGTAAGTCATATAAATCAATTTTCCTTTAACAAGTCATGGCTTCTCTTTGTCTGCATTTGTCTATCATAAGTTATAGACAAATTCTCCTATTATTTTATTTTTAAGTTGATCCTTCATGAGTGTGATTTGTCTATTATGAATAACAAACAAATTTTGTTCTTATAGATGAAGTTGAATTTATCGATAGATAAAATCTGCTTTGTCTACCATAAGTTTTAGAGGAATTACTCTGTAGATTTTACTGTTAGTCGATCCTTTGTGAGTGTGCTTTATCTGTTATAAATAAAAGATAAACTCTAGCACCATAGACATAGTTGAATAGGTTGACAAACAAACTCAATTGATTAACAGATAAACTTTGCTTTGTTTGTTCAATCACGTGAAGTATGATGTTCTTTTTTTCCTCCCCATTCATTTATTATAAGTGATAGATTAACTTTACTTTGCCTTGGATGAATTAAGCACTACAATTCGTCTATAGGTTTACATGTAGTAAGTTGCAGACAAATGTGCCTTTGCATTGAAGTTCACTTATCCAAGCAACTGGTTTGTTTATGCAGGTTTGTCCATGCTTATACTTCATCTTTCACTTTGTCTATAGTAAGTAACTGATGAAATTGATCCTGCAGATGAAGGTGAACTCATTTTTTTTGCAATGAATAGAGTTCATCTCTACAACTTCCTTCTTATATCATTCTTGATTTGTCTGTCTTTGCTTAGCGAAAGTTGCATTTACTTTGTCTTTACTTCTTGCCTTTTTATCTTCAAATGAAACTATTCTTCTAACTTTGTTAATCAAACAAAGTTTCTTCCCTTTGTGCATGATTATCTAGGCAACTATTTCTTCTTTCTTTGTATCAAATAAACTTTGTCTGGTAGGTATAGATAGTTTGAATTTCTTGAACAACCTTATACTTCTTGACAATGGCTTCTGCTTCTGTCATTGCATTTGTCTGTAGAGATTTCTCATTTTGACTTTACAAACAAAGCAAGCTCCTTCTAGCTCATCTTTGAAGCCTTGTTTTATTCTTATTATTCTTCCATGATCTTTGGTAGTTTAATCCCTTTGGAACATAGCAAATAGTTGTGACAGTTGGTTACAATTGATTGTCATCCTTTGCTTGGAAGTTTTTTGCACTTGCTATGTTGTTAACTTTCAGATACATTATTTGATCAAAGTATATTTTATCCTCATGTGATTTTAACATGTTATAGAGTAAGGAAAATATACATCTCTATTTAAGTACATAATGTGAAAGCTTAATAGAGTATGATGCTAAATATGATTTAACAAATTAACACATTAAAAATGAGAACTAAGATTAAGTGCACCATTAAGTAAAAGATGTATGCTTGCATAATTAAACTTTTGTGATTATATATATATCAATTAACACATATCAAATCATAATTATGCATATGATTGTTACAAATTTAAGCACACATTATTTTATCTTAATACAAGTTTTGTTATCATCAAAATCATATATAATAATCCTAACAATCTTGTCTTCATTGCAACTCAAGATTTTTGGTTTGCCATCTCTATCTACTTAGGAACTCATGTGTACTGTTGCCTTATGGCCCCACCAATACTATCATGATGGTTTTTCCAAACTAACCACTAACTCATTGATTATATAATGATGGTTTCCACAACTTTACCATCAACTCACTAGTTATACAATGATGATTTTCATGAGCTTACCATTAACTTATTATTTTCTAAGCTTACAAGCAAACTTATACACCTGTGGTTTTCACGAGCTCACTACCAACTCACATATTAAGTTCATACATATTTGTACCACCACTTATTTATTCTATCAAAGCATTCTCATATGCATTTCACTTAGACTATTAGCACTCATTCTATTTCACATAGACTATACTTCATTCCCCAGGATCATGAACAAATCATAATTACTTCAAGAACAACCCGCACAAATCATTAACAATACATCATCAATTGAATACATCTACAATTCTAGGATAAGTGACAACTCATAAACAAACAATATAGTCTACATATTTTAGCTATATAGGCTCTTACCTTACAAATTCTTAGTCAACCTCACACACCAATATACAAAGCACAAATGCCCAAAAGCAACAATCCATTTTCAATACATACTTCATCATCACATTATAGCCAAGGCTAGCCTTATCATGTTAGCAATATCATATCAATTCATTACTATCATGCTCAAATTCATCAAATTTGAAGTTTCATGACAATGCAAGATGTACTACTGATCTAAGGCATACATTTTCATCACCAACATATTAATATTTACCATCATTAGACACATTTTTCCCAACATAACAATAATTAGTCATTCTTACTAAGACATATGTCTCATCAACTATATACAACCAAGACTCACCAGAGATAACTATATTCTTAGAGTCATCTTTTAAAACCCTTAAACTTCCTCCCATGTTCTCATATGTTCATCACTTATATTAGGCATGTCATTTCTTATTCCTCTCCTTTTGTCATTGCCATCATAGTTTTAGGACTCATCACATACTCAACCTTCCTAGTATGAGAGGAACATAGCCGTAACGCCCCACTTTTCAAGGCATTACTTAGGTAGGAACAGGAGGACTCTCAGTCAGTCTCCCTTGAACTTACCCTCTTAACCTATTGTAATGCCCCACACCTCCAACCTATGCGTTTTCACCATGCACTATCGAGGCCGATGCTGGATGCTAATGTTTTCCTACCAACTCTTCATTTCTATCCAATTTCTATTGAAAATTAGGGTCTATACCTGAAATAAAGACATTTAATATAAAAAATGGTAAATATGACAATCATAGGATTATTAAAATTAACGACAACTCACACCCACACCCTCAGCGCTGTCCCAAGACCAAAACTAATCATGATGGCAATCATAAAGATCTACTTACAATAATACAGTTAATTCACTATGACCTACCATTATATTTTATTTACAACATTTGGAATGAAATACACTTCTATACAATTACATAACATGAAAGGATTCCAATCCCAATTTAGCATATCATAATGAAAATGTCTACATCACCAATTCCAATCCACAATTGGGATTCTTTAACTATCTTTTCAGCTAAAAAATATAATAAGAAGGCATGAGTCCCAGGCGAACTTAGTAAGTAGGCTAAAATAGAAAATAATAATTAATTAGGAATAACATGTTCTAAACCAGAACATGGATAAAATATATCAATGCAATCACATCATGAACTTATACACATGAGGCTCAAGCCCTTATTAGTCATATTATCAAATCCTACACCATTCAGGTGTATTTATGCATCATTATCACCCATAATAACTCCCCTAGAATATTTCCATTCTAGTAATACACATAGTCATTTCATGATACTACAAACACATACACATAATACTATGTATCAGTATAGGCATGGGATAATCTCTATCCCATCCTTTTCACACATTTACTGAATATACCATAGATGGCAGAATCATGGGATCAGCTTTATCCTTGTTCATGTATCCATTCAACAAGAAAAGAATTAGAGAATACACACCATTCCCTTCAATCCACAAGTACACTTGGAACATTCTTAGTCCCATCTCATCCGCACAATCACATAGTCAATACATATAACAATTGAGAATCAATGGGATATTCAATATCCCCATACATGCCCGAAAGTAATCAATGGGATCATTATTATCCTCATTCATCATACATGCAACCAAGAAAGAGCCTACTTTTCTTATGTGAAGCAGCACTCTCCACAAGGCCTCTAGCTCAATATTTTGGCTCCTATGGATGCTTCCATAATCCTACATACATATGTATTCCACTAAACATTTAATTATACATTTAAATCTACCTACAATTTATTTCTCCATATAATTAACACTTCAACCCATCATAATCAACCCAATTATAATTTAATTTAATGACCTAATTTATGCAATTCCATCCCACCTCCAAACAGTCCATTCATTTAGGCATTTTGTCAGACACAACATATGCATTTCCAAATTGTGTAGTTTAGCAACATAACATGAATGAACTTTATTTCCTTTCATATACGTGTAATTTCTAACATAATCATCATGATAATTACATCATAATCATGGTAATTTGCTCACAAAAAAATAATTAGAAAACAACCCTTACATCATTGCATTCTGAAACAACCCCCAGTTTAACATTTCCCCCAGTTTAACATTTCCACAAACAAGTTATGGACATGGTTTGAAGCGTAATTCCCATCCATTCTAACTAATCTCTAACCTAATTAAAATTATGTAAACACTAATTAATTACTAATTAATAAGGATTTATGCCCCAATAGATTGTGTAATTAAGTTCATGCCCATATGTTCAATCTGAGATCTTTTTACAACAATGTTTAGCTCCAAATAATCACAAATTAGCACCAATTAGTCAATAATCATCATCAATTAATAACCAAATTCATGCAAATAGATCATGACACTGAAATCAATGTCCAAATCATGCATCTCCACCCTTCATCATGCCATTCTTGCTATCCACTTTTGTTGACAACAATATGGGCCTTTAATCATGCCCAAATCAACCTATTTACACTTAATCTTGTCATAATCCATTCCCCCATCTTTTTCCCAAAATTTTAGCAAGGATCCCATCTCTAATCACCCCCAAATGATCAACAAAATGGCATAATCATGCATACACCAAAAATTGAGTTGGGGAAATGACTTTAGCTTCAATCCCTTGATGAAATCAAGCCCTTCCTTCAAGTCTCCT
Source organism: Pouteria campechiana (assembly GCA_036873735.1). Lineage (NCBI taxonomy): Eukaryota > Viridiplantae > Streptophyta > Magnoliopsida > Ericales > Sapotaceae > Pouteria > Pouteria campechiana. The sequence continues at coordinate 10,658 of JAYJMB010042489.1, forward strand.
CTCCAATCAGTAAGGTCTCTCACTTCCCAGCAACTTCTTGTTGAGTAATGACATCCCAAAGGATAAAAATGGGGTGGGAACGATCTCTCCTTTGCTTGGGAATTTTTCCCAAGCAATTTCGTTGGGATTTGATAGAAGAAGGGGCGTGGGAAGAATGGCTTGCTCATTCTCCTTGGTTGGGCATGAGAAGAGAGGGAGAAAAGAGGTGGGGAAGTCTCTTGCTTAGGGTTACTTAGGTTTAGATTTGGTGCTCCTCAAGGATATGCCACACTATGCACATGCAGCTCTATTATTTCTTTAATTTCCTCAATTTAATGTAATTATTGTGTCCTTTAATTTTTCCTTTCATAAATAAATTAATTTTCCTAATTAATCCTCCTCAAATAATTAGGTATAAAGTCATTTAATCATAATATCAAGCCTTAATCAAATTATGGGCCATTACTTACCCACTTAATAATTAAACCTCAATATCACATAAAAATCAATAAATCATTTACAAATTCTACATTACACACATATATTTATTTCAATGGTTCTTTCATACAAATTTTCAAGAATTATTTTCCATAATTAATATATAATTTTTCAATTTATACACTTTAATCCCATCCTTAATTATCCATCAGATACAACCTCAGTAATTTTAACATATTGTTTTAATATGATATCCAAATAATATGATTTTTAAGCATTGGAAAGATAATTCAAGGGTTTTGTATTTACAAAATTTTATAAATCATCACAAACATATGTCAAAAAATTTAATTAAAGTGGCCTAATAATTCACACCATTACTTTTTTACAATTTAGAATAGTTTTACTATTTTGATCATAATTTCTTCATCTGAAATCAAAATTGTGTAATTATTGATTCATTAGAAAAATAATTTTAAGATATAAACATTTTGTGATGAATACTTATTCTAATTCATACATTATCTCTGTCAAAAACATTAAACACAAATGACCTATTTTTAAAATTTAATATTTTCTTAAAATAGACTTATACAGTTTTGAGTTTTTCTCAATCTTTCCTTTATTCAATTTCATTCCTTTCCACTAATTTTCATACGATTTTACCACATAAATCGTACCCACAAAATGTAATAATTTTTTTCATAATTCAAATGATATCATATAATTATTAAAACATATACGCATTAATTTCTACTTAAATTATGCATCATGTCACAAAACTTTTAAAAAAAAACTCTTATGCTTTTTCTAATGCATTAAAATCATAATTTTTCCATTAATTAATCATTAAAATACCCAAAATTTGGGTTTATCAACTGTAATTTAATCATAGCATTATTTTCACATGTGCATATTAAATTCAGCATGCACCATTTTATCTTGAATCTCACAATTTCTCCTACTCCAAATTAAAATTTTAATTTGCTCACTATATAAAATTCAAAATTCTAAGTTTTTAATAATAATCTAAAATTTAACACCATTAGGTGTTACACCTGTGTAAGAATTCATAAACACATACATGTGCCCAAAATTATAGTCACACTGTAAAAATAAAGTGTATCAAAATCGCCCTCGCATTTAATAAAATATTGACATGCAATTTAAGATATTTCACACACTTAAATTTACATTAATCACACCATTAACATACTGAATAAATCACACCTTTTTATACATTCCAAAAGATGTCAAAAAATAAGAAATTTTGAATGTCATGGTTTATCCCTCTCCTGAGCTCTAAACCCTCATTGGGCTCCATCTTCTGGCCTGTCAATTAAAACATAATAAAATAAAGTGAATTCAAGTAACTCAGTAAGTAGTTATAAATGTAAATCAATTATCAAATCATAGAATATATGTAATAAGATTTATATTCTCATAATAGAACTATACTATCATGAATTAAATACAAATATTGATAAAATTTCTCAATAAGAATCTACTAAGATGTCCACCATATCTGATTGTTTCTATTCACATTTAAATCCTTTTTCTTACTAATATATCCCTTTCATGTATAGTCATCCATTGTATCTTTACCTGCAACCAATTAGTACCATATTCGGGAGGCCATCAACCTAACCAAGTGAACACAACCACAACCAAATAGGCTAATCTTTCTTAAAACTTCGGTGTGCTCTGGTCTTTCTCTACTACCCTGGTTACAAATGTTATGAAACTTGAAATATCCTACCATCACTTCAACTCAAGGGTTGTAGGTTTCCCATTTATACCTACTTAATAATCAAAGGAGCCTCATAAATAATAGATTGATCAAACTTCTTTGCCAAGAGAGGCGGTATTCATAAACAAAGCCCTAACAAAGGCAGAATCCCAATAACCAAATAGCCATCCAGATTGGTATCCAAACCCAATTTGCTATAAATCATACATGAATGTGAAATTCTTACTCACATTACTCAACATAGTATAATACTTCCATCCAAGTATCAAACCCAATAATATAAACCTTATGTTATTCAATGTTTATCATGTCATCACAATTATCTAAGTATACCTTGAATTATCAAATAGAAACCAAACTTAATTGCATACTTACTTAAGACATCACTTTCAAGTACATATATTTTACTAAATGAATTCTTATGCTATACATTGCTTATCATAACATGACTCTTCTTACGTCTTCATTATATTTCAAATATTTTTTCAAATATATTCCCATAAAACATACCTTTAATTAGTAAAAACATCATAAAAATACCTAAATTATCAAAATATGCAAAATACTGAAAATTTGCCAAAGTTACAGTTCACAGCGACACCTTGCCACTGTAGGGAAACGTCATGTCGTGGTAAGGCAACAACATGCTAAATTATACTGTTCAGAAGGAATTCTTATCACGACAGGGACATTCCTTGCGGTGGTAGGGCAATTCATGCCATGGCAAGGGACTACCTTGCATCGGCAGGGTCTTTGTTGTCTCCATTTCTGCATATTTTTTAGTTTCTTGCCGTGGTAAGGGACTTCCTCGCCACGGAAAAGTCCCTATTGCCCACCTGTTTTTCTTGAGAACCTACTCTAGTATCTCGTTCCCAATGTTCCTTGTATAACCACTTTAACTTCCTCTTATTTTACTTTGTTTAACCTTGATTCTAATTAAATATTACCATCTATCCATTAAAAATACTCCGATAAACAATTCTATCTCATTTATATCATGTAATGAGTTCATAACTTTTGCTAAAGTTCATAATACTTCATATGCACTAAACTACTTCTCAATTTTATTCATTTCTTTCATCCATACTTAATTGTCTTCTTTCCAAACCTCCCATTACATGATTTGTTTGGTTTGTACATATCTAAAGTATAATATACTAACTTTATCCTAAAAATTAACTCATAATACAATTGAATAATAACAATATCAATATTGAAAGATCCCAATTTTGATAGAAGTAATTAAGCAAATAAACCTACTTACCTTGTTAATACACCTTCTCTTTAGTTGTAATTTGTGTATTTCCAAGATTTCCTTCACAATTCAGAAATCCTACATTTAAAAATATGGTCCATGAGCATTCAATTGCATTCACTATCCATCGAGAATAGTCACTGTAGATTTCACTCTAGTTTTATAACTCTACCTTAATTAGGGTTTTGATAATTACTTATCTATAACTCGATTACGATGTGATTATGGAATCATTAGCAAAAGGTAAGCATGATGTACTGCTCTTATTACTACTTTATCATACACCTATAGTATAATTTTCAAATTTCTATATGCTCATTATCCACAAGTTGAGATTTCTGTTCCAAATTACATATAATTGTATTTAAACTGAATTCCTACCAAAATCTATATTCAAAAAACCCACTTCACTACTGAATTCATGTTTTCCATAATTTCTAATATTCTAACAATAAAATCCTACTTTATTAACTAAAATTCAAATAATCTATCAAGTAGAATAGGTCAATCATTAGTAGAATTAGCTTACCTTTGAATTTCTCTATTCAAAGTCTACAATCCAAGCTCTAATGCAAAATCCTTGTACTTTCTGCAACTATCACCTCTCCAAACAACTAAATATGAGATTTTCTTCTTGATGGTTTACTATAGATTTTTCAATTCTTAATCTTCTGAAATTTTAGCTTCAATTACTTTAAGAATCAAGGTGTTTTGAGGCTTTGGGGAGCATGAGGGAAGGCTGGAAATGGGTTGGGGTTGGAAGATGAGGTTGGGGGAGCATTTTAAGCTCCATCCCTCAGGGCACTTCGACAGTGCATACTGGAAGAGGTACATGTGGCCCACCTATCATATATTCTGATCTTCTCTAGCACTAAAATTTCTTTTTATACACCATAATACTTAATTTATCTATCACTCCCACCATGATTCTCCCATTAATATTACAAATCATACTTATATGGTTCCTTTATATACTATAAAATAATTCTTTACATTTCAAAAATTTTAGGGTCTCAAAACAGCTTTGATACCATTCTATCATGCCCTGTCCCTAGGCCTATGCATTTCATCATAATTTTTCCATTTCTAAGGGAAACTTCTGCCAAAAATCCGGTAGAATCTACTTTGAAATTTAATGGTTAAAATCTATGCATGCATTTATTAATCATATTTAAACTTGAATTTATGTAACAATTATAAAATAAAAACTTAAACCATTCACCAGCCCAATTTAACCACATTTGCCCAGAACCTAAGTCACACCATGATGGTAGACCTAATGGAAGAGCACCAATCCATTTACCAAACATTATGACATGACAATATATTACTCTTTCATACATACCTAAAACACATCATTAACTAAATTATCATAATTTTAAATTCATATAAACATTAATCGCAAACTCAGTAGATAAGCATATAAATAACAATATTAAACAATATTAACCAAAAAATAGCATATTGCACCTCAATCATAAATATACTCATAATAATGCAATTATACGAAGATGAATAAATCCTTCTTCCTATTATACATTTTATGACATTCAAGCGTATAATGTCATAACCATACTGTCTAGGTACAATGTAGCAAGTCTAGGCCATTCTAGCCATCTCATACCATAACAATGCCATATAGGCACTTCATATTATAACGGTTCTATTCGGGCACAACATTTTATAACCATGTCATACAAGCATAAAATAATCCATGCACACACTTATGCAATCCTTTCCCTTTCCATCACCTAATGTCGTAATGACCTGCTTGTGAGATATTCATAATCCCCATCCATACACATATCAGCGAATACTTACGATCCCTTCATCCATGTATTCATTACTCATCCAAACATACATATCCAAACACAATATAATTATGGAATATCGCTTACCCCAGATGAATGTATATTACATCGTATAATATACTCCTACATATAGATATACCAATAGCAAGGACTTTATTTCATAATCAAACACATGTTTAGCCAACAAATGGGATATCTACTATCCCTATCCATTCACAATGCCCAAATGAAGCACGGGATATCTATTATCCCCATTTCCTACTATATTTAACTAGAAGAGGATCCTACTTACCTCAATGAAGAATCACCTTACACTCCTCAAGTTCCATGACTTTCATCCTACTTTGATGATCCTACACAGCTCACATGTATTACCATTTAATTTATATACGCTTCTTATGTAAAAGCAGTTCTCATTAAATAAATTCAAGTGAAATAACCATAAATTTTCTATGCCATGATCTATCCATGCTTCTAGCCATTTATGAGATAACCTTCCTAATGCAATTTAGCCATAAATTCTCAATCTAACATCATTTATAATGTTATCCAACTTCAATCCTTTTTCTACCATTCCTTGCATGTATTCAATACTTGATTTAAATGCTTATTTATGTCAGCATTATTGTATATGATTTTGTTGATAACAAAATTTGTATTAAGATAAGAAGTTTGTATGGTTAAATCTTTAACAATTACATATATGATTATGAATTGATAATAATTAATTAAAATAAACACTTAATCATGAATGTTTAATTAAATAAGCATACAGTCTTTACTTTAGGTGCTCACACAATAAACATTAATTAACCTTTGCTACATAAATTTGCTAAATAAATACTGTGCACCATACTTACTTAAGCTTTCATATTTTGCATTTAATAGAAATATATATTATCCTTGCTTTACAAAATGATATAATCATATGAGAGTAAAGTACATTCTAATATTATTTATATGAAATCTAACAATGTATCAAGTGCTGTTAAGTTCAAGTGAAGGATCATGATCGTTTGTAAACAAACTGTCATAACTATCTACTATAATACAAAGGAGCTGAACTGATGAAAATTGTGGAAGAAGAAGAAGAAGAAGAAGAAGAAAGCAGAACACATGCAACAAGAAAGGTTGTAGTTGTCTAAAAGAAGCTTCCATGAACAAAAGAAATAGGAGATAAACTGAGCTATAACAAGTTTGCGTTATGTGTCAACCTCAACAAGAAAATGTCACTAGACAAACGAAAAGAAAGAAGTTAAAGAAGAATCCATGATCAGAGAGCATAAATTGTGTTCAAGAAATTTGGACCACTTATAATTGATCTGATCAAAGTCTATCCAAGACAAAGTGTAAGGATGAAGAAGCAACTCAACGGCTTGGCAGGCAAATGAAGAAAGATAAAGAAATTTCCACCTAGACAACTATACACAAAGTAAAAAGATTAGAATAGTCTAAGGATAGAAAGGCAATATGAACAAAGAAGGGAGTGCAACTTCAACTGGGCCAAGACAGGCAAATCAATATTGAAAAACCAAGAAATTTACAAGAACAAACCCCTTTTATTGCTCGACATGTGCAAAATAGTTGAAGAACTTCACTTCATTTATAGATCAAAAGTTTATCTGTTACTCGTGACAAACAAAGCATCAGATAAAGCAGAAGATGAAGTAGTAGTTGCACAGTGAGGATAGACAAAGGTGAATAGACAAAGTGCTGCTTGGATCAAAATGGGTTTTAATAGACAAAGGCACGGTGGTTGACAACTTATAATAGACAAATGTGACATGCAAAGTATGCTATCTAAGATAAAGCAGAACAAAATTCATCTATCGCTTACATCAGATGAATGCCACACTCCATTTGTTTGAGCAAGTTAAAGTTAGCTTCGTTTGACACCTTCAATAGACAATGAGGAACAAAAGAAGAAAACCACACTTCGTCTGTTAGTGCAAGATCGAGCGAACTTCATTTATCACCTCCAACAGACAACAAAGAACAAAGGAAGCACATCCCACTTTGTTTGTTTGTATAAAAGAATATGTTTGTCAATTAATCAATCTATCTTTGTCAGCACCATCTAGAGATGACCTGTTATATACAACAAACAAATCTCCTAGAGGAAATGATACAGACAAAGAAGAGTTTGTTTATCAGTCAGTTCAACTTCACCTGTGCCATTCAAAGTTCACCTACTACTTGTAATAGACAAATCATTCTTATTGAAGTTCAGCTAACAGACAAACCTATGAAGAATTCATCTGCAACTTATGACAGATAAATGCAAACAAATATAGACCATGACTTATCAAAGGAAAACTTGATTTAAGTGACTAGCATACAAATGGCATCTGTACTCGAGCCATCATTATATAGACTCATACTAGTCACCATTTTCAACAAAAGCGGTGCTGCAAAACTTTCAAAGCTATGATGAGTCAAACAAGGAACACCTTTTTACATAGCTCATCCTCCTCTCTAAATGGCGATGTAGCTACTTGAGACAAATCAGAAAGACCTAGACTTCAATGATAGAAAACCCAAATAGTCTTATACATTCAATGTTACTCTCATTTCTGCATTCAATGGATCCCATCTTCTCCAACGGTCGAGATTTTGAAGAAACTATTTAAGGAGAAGAAGTGGGACAATTCAAAAGGTGGTGAAGGAACCCATGTCAAATGAGCCTTATCTTATACAAATCCTTCCACCCATGGCCAAGAGCTCAAACCTTCAATTATCTACCCTTGAACTTAAACCTTCATATCCTTATGGCCATTATCTTTACATTATGGAAAGATCTTTTATATTACATAGAGTTTAGAGAGAGATCATATCTTCCCCTGTGCTTCATTGTAAGACTTTGTAAAGTGTCTATTTTCTGGTAAACTTAAAACTAGAGAGTTGTTGGTGAGCTCTAGAAAACCAACAAGTTTGTTGGTGATCTTTGAAACTAGTGAGTTTGTGACGAGCTCGTGAAAACCACATTGTAATGAGTTATTGTTGATCTCTGGAAAACCATCAAGTTTGTTGGTGAGCTTCAAAACCAATGAGTTGGTAGTGAGCTTGGGAAAACTACCAAGTTTGCTTATGATCTTTGAAATGGGTGAGTTTCCTAGTGAGCTCGTAAAACCAGAAGTGTATTGGGGACATTTACTTATGCCCCCTAGAGCTAGAATCCAGAATAAGTGTTGGGAACTCCTATGTATTCCATTCCACGGGGTATAGTAGAATCCAAGGCACAATGAGTTAGTATCCTTGGAAGAGTGGATGTAGAGATAGGGTCCTGAACCACTATTAAAATCATCTTGTCTTGTGTGTGTGTTTGCTTTATTTCTCTGCACTTTACTATTCTATTATTTATCTTATGCCACACTACACACAAGCACAAAAAGAGGAAAATGATCCAATAGAGGTTAAGTAATAAATTTTTATTTACCCAATTCATCCCTCCCCTATTGGGCTAAGCCATCCTACAAGACTCTACAATTTAATGGCTAGTTTATCATTGCAGTGGGATTAACCAATCCCACCTTGGTTCTTGTTCAATTACTTCTTCAAACATCTTATAAGCATTACTTGAGTTATAAAATTTCAACCAAGGTGCCACAAGATGTTTAGAGTCTCAACTTGGTACAATCCATACCTAACATATTTGACATCAAAATAACTTTGTTAACCATTAATTACACTCCAAAACATGTTAATTTCTCATTTCACTTCATCATCCAAGAATTATCCAACTTAACATGGAACTCATTTGCTATCCAATTCATGGATAAAAATACATAGCTTCTTTTACATTAAACTTCATAACCTTATGCAAATTAAACATTTTAGGCATTTGCCCCATGAAATCCACACATTTCATGAATTGGATATAAACCCTAATAATGAAAAATTATGAATTCTCTTACTCAACAAGCCCCATAACATTATCATTAACTAATTCAACATTTTTCCCAATGATAAATCAACAAATCATCATTATTTCCCCCAAAAACTACTGTTCATGAAACCCTAATAGCTCATAAAATTTAAATGGGAATAATTGACTTACCACCAAATTCTAACATGGCTTTCTCCTTAACACAAGATTTCAGCCCCAAATCTTCATGAATCCACCATAAATCATAGCAACATGAATTTTCCCCCTCTCTCCACTATCCAAACAAATGGGTTTGGGTTTAAATTCATGGAGAATGGGTTTTTCATATCTAAATCATCTAGATCCTAGCTAAAATGGCAAAACAATGGGGCAAAATGGGATGGGAATCGAGTTGGGATAGAGGGAGGGGAGGAGTAGTCAAATAAGGAAGAAAGAAGGTCTAAAGCCCTTAAAAAATAAAAAAAAAAGATGCTCCACTGGCCTGCTGCACCAGCACAATGGCACTAGTCTTTGTTGGCCACCCAGATGCCCTTCAATGAAAAATGGCTCCGAGGCACCAAAACTCCCTACCCTTACTTTCTCCACTTTCACAAAAATGGTACCGTAGGGCCAAAATTAGGCACCAAGGCCTAGAATCTGCCGCTCCCTATTTTGATGCTTTTTCTTCCTTTTTTAAATCCTCTTTTCTCATGCATTTATACCATAATTTCTCCCATTTATACATCATTAAACTACATACTAATTCCCTCAATTACATCCAAATTCATGTCCAATTATGTGGACTTATAATTACCCAAACTTTAACACCCTGGGTGGTATCAATGTATGATGTAAATTCTAATACTAAACTTGGTGTGTAGGTTTTAGAGCTTGAAAAGCAGATGAAGATGAAGATGATGTGCTCCATGATGATGAACCAAAAATAAATTGTTCCTGCTGAGTTATGTTCAATATGTGGTATTTTTGGTCACTCATGCAATGTTTGTTCTTCTAGGCAGAGTTTTATAAATTTTTTGGGAGAAGCTAGTGAGATGAAATTTTACAACCAATAACCCCTAATGATCCATATCCTGGTTGGAGAAGTCATCTTAATTTTTCATGGAATAATAATCATAATCATAGTCAAGTTGGAACTTATTTTCAATGAAAGAAGCTAAATTTAGAAGAGACCATGTAGAGTTTTATCCAGGCAACCCAAACTCAATTTCAGAATAATGAAACAAGATTCCAAAACATGGAGGCATCCATGAAGAATATAAAGACTTAATTGGGGCAGATTGCAGAGGTTGTGTAGAGTCACACACTTAGAAAGCTTTCATGTCAATCTGAGTAAGCTAATGTGATTACAATGTTAAGTGGTAGTAAGTTAATAAATGATAAAGTTGGTGATGTGATTAATAATTCCAATATTTTTGCAGATGATGAGGAGGAGGTAAATGCTAGGAGAGCTGTGTTCCTAATTCTCAATCCTCCACTCAACTATAAGTCACCAACACCTTATGGTCCACCAAACCCTTTTCTTGGATATTTGAAGCTGAACAAAGTTGTCAAAAAATCTTGCGATAGCAATGAGCGAATTCTAGCTTTAGATTCTTCCCACAAGAAATATATAGTGAGATGATTGAAAATGTTAATGAAGATTCAACAAAGGAGGAGATCAAAGAGAATTAGAACTGAAGCAATTGCCTCATCATTCAAGGTATTCATTAATAGGCAATGATTTGTTCTTTACAATGATTATCTCTTCTTCTTTTAGAGGTATGGAGGAAGAAATGCTAATACAACCTCAAGACCATACTGTGAAGTTTGATATTGGTGTGGCTGCTGGGATGGAGCTATCTAATGAGAATATGAATGACTTAAAGATAAATATAGTGGATGGGATAGTGGAAGAGTTTTCAGGAGAGCTCGTAAACACAGTTGAAGGAGATGAATTAAAAGATATTGAAACACACAACTATGTTTTGGGAGCAACTAAATTTTACAAGCCACTACCAAGTTTTAAAGAACCAGAATATAGAGATGCCAAATTTCAATTTAAAGATGAAAACCATAGTCAAGCTAAGACTTTAAATTAAGCGCTTCTTGGGAGGCAACCCAAGCTTTCTGACCTTTCATTGTTTTCTTAGTATTTAGTTTATTACTTTCTTAAATTAGTGGTTTGATATTTTTGCAGTAAAAAGAGAAAATTTGATTTTAGAGGATTACAAATACTCGTCTGTGTTGAAATTGACATCAAGCCAACTCAAGAAGAAAAGGATGAGAATGCATTCTGATTACAAATACTTGTGGCTTCTCTTCTGCACTTCATCCTGACTTTGACATTTTTCCTATTTTTCTCTTGATATAGTCCTTATCTCTAAAAACTCTAAACATGAAAGTTTTAGAAATTTTTCCTTTATTTCTAGAACATCTTCAATCATCTCAATCAGAGGTCAGATGAGAGAATTATGCCCAAAATACAAAGTGATGCTGAGATTATCCAAAATCCTTCAATTGACTTCATTTTGCACTTAACCACTTCAATTGTCTCCTAAATTAAAATATAAGAATAATGAGTTCATATAAGAGTCAAATAAGTGTAAAAGATTAAGTATTAAGGGAATAAAATATGATATTTTATATTCTTATCAAATTCCCCCACACTTAACTCTTGTTATCCTCGCGCAAAACACAAATTTACTCTCCCTCAAAAGATTATCAAGGTTGCAATTATCATAAATAAAGAATAACCAAAACTCTTCAAAACTCATAATATATCATGAAAAAATAATTATTTTACAACCCACAATCATTTAGTAAGCATTCTCTCTTGAAGATGGATTAAACTAAATAAGTAGAACTCTCATGGAAATAAACACCCTACTCTCATGTGTTTGAAGGATATATATTCCGCTTAAATTCATTTCAATGAAAATGATCTACCATAAGCTTGTATATATTCTCATTCTCCATCACTAGGATCACATGCATATCATGAATCGTAAGAACATTTCATGGGTTATAATCGGGTTTAGGGTAAGGTGAGAAATATTTGGGAATATAGTTCAAAAGCCATTGAAACTAGTGAAGTATAAATAAATCAACTCAATATCAAATATATAAGACATGTACAAACAATTGTTTTCTTGAGCATCTTTCACCTTTAAATACATGATGTATAAATATACCCCTTCCCTTGAAATTTTGATATTTTCTTTTTCTTTTCTCTTTTCCTTTTCTCTTTTTCTTTCACTTTGACATTTTTTCAATTTTAAGAACAACAACATGTTCTATTTCACCAATCATAGTCATTCCACAAATTTTGACACCCCCACACTTTATTTCTTGTACACTCATACACAGCGCAATGATGGCCCATGCTTCACTAACTCTATGACTTGGGTAAAGATATTATTTTCCTGGGTTTAAAGCTTGTAATATAGGTTCATAATAAAAATCTATAAAGCTCAAAGGGGCTCAACAAAAGGGAAAATTAACCACAAGGTAGGCTATTTATCTCATGTAGTTCATAACAAAGAAGGCCTTAATCATGTTTATGTATGCATGTTTCAATGTGACCTCAAAGAGAATTAAGGTAAGTTCTAGAGAAATAAATCCATGAAAGAATATCTCTTTTGAAGAGAAAAATGAGACCAATGTGGATGTGTCAGTCTAAAGGCTCAAAATCTCATCAATTTTTGTCTACAAAATTTAGTCATCACCATTCTCAAGGAAAATAACTAAACCAACTAATTGTAAATTGGAAGATTACTTATTCAATCATGTTATGAATTTATCAAGCTTAGTTGAATCTTGCTCATGACATCTTCAACCTCAAATCATCAGAAACCACCAAAACAAAGGGTAAAACTAACTCTCTCTAAAAAAAAATTATTTTAATAGAAGCTAAGATAAAAATAAAAACACAACAAAAAACACAACCTAAACCTCAATCTAAATCCCCTCCCCCATGCTTAAAACTTATATTGTCCCCAATATAAGGTCAAATGCAAAGAAGATGTAAAAATAACCATGATATAAATGCAAAAATAAGAAGAAAAGAAGAAAAAGAAGAAACACAAACTCCCCTTGGGTTGCCTCCAAAGCAGTGCTTTTGTTTATAGTCATTGGCTTGACTCACTGCATCTTTCTTCAATCTCGAGCAATTACAAACTAAAAATAACAAAGTAAGCATGTAGATGGGTTAATTCTTTTAATATCTTTCATTATCCAACCGATAACCCTCTTATGCTTCTTCAAAGTTTACACAAGCCTTTTCTTCTTGTAGTGCATTGATTTTACTGGAGATGATCACAAGCAAGGTTTCTCCATCTTCAAGGAACATATACTTGAGATGATTGGGAAGAAGGTTCAAATCTAGACTGGATGACTGCAAAATAGATGGCAAAAATGTTCATGTCAAAAATTGCTAACTCTATGTAAGGATCATTACTTGACTTTGGTAACTTTGAAAAGTTATCCAATGCTATAATAGTTTCCTGCAAATCAGTATATAAAGGTAACGCCTCATTCTCCTTCTCAAGATGTTTACTAATGGCAATTTCCAATTCGTCTTTCCCATCAATTTCAAAAACTTCTTGTGCACAAGAATCAATCACATCAACGGAGTAAATAGGATCATCATCATCAGGATATTTTATGACATCATAAATGTTAAATTTAACAATTTCACCATTAAATTTGATGGTGAGTGTGCCACTATGAACATATATCTTAGTCTTGGTTGTATTTAGGAAGAGTCTTCCTAATAGAATGGGAGTACCATTCTCCATATCTAGCACATAGAAATTAGCAAGAAAAACTAATTTATTGACTTGCACAAGAACATCCTACACTACACCTTTTGGGTAGGCATTGGATCTATTAGCCTATTAAATCATAACATTAGTCTTATTCAAAGGTCCAAGTTTCAAAGAAGCATACAAAGAATATGACATAACATTAATGGAATCTCTTAAATCTAACATGGCCTTTTCAAGTCTAGTATTACCTATCATGCAAGGGATAGTAAACATACCTGGATCTTTACACATTGTAGGGAGTTTTCTTTATATGATTGCAGAAACATTTTCCTCTACTCTCACTTTCTCGTACCTCTGAAGTTTTTGTTTTCTCTTTGTTGTATATATTTCTTTCAAGAACTTAGCATAACAAGGTACTTATTTAATGGCATCAAAAAGTAGAATATTTACCTCACATTTATGAAAAGACTCAAATAGATCTTGACATCATTCAATTTTTTGAGATTTTGGTAAGCCTTAGGAAAAGGTGATACTGGTTTATATTCGAAAAGAGGTAAAAACTTACATTGAGTTACTTCATTATCCTTAGGAAGGTTCTTGCCTGCAACAACATCTTTCTCCTTTACTTCTACATTGGTCTAGGAGTCTTATTTTTTGAAATTTCAACCTCTTTACTGCTTCTCTATACAATTGCACTCACATTTTCTCTTAGGTTCACCACTGTTTGAGAAGGCAATTTTGTTGAACTTTGTGGTTGTAGCTGATTGGTTGTTATTGCCATCTGACTCATCCGATTCTCCAAATTTTGAATGCTAGTCTTTGTCTGATTCTCCAAATTGTGACTGCTAGCTTTGTCTCCTTTTGAAATTACAAAGTGTTAGTGGTAAGAGACTTAACAATATCTTCTAAAGATATACCAAAGTTAGAAGTTTATCCTTGTAGTTGTCTATGTGGGTATGACTACTGATATTGCTAAAAATTTGGGCAATTTTGAGCAAGAGGCTGATTTATTTGTGGGTTCCTATAGCTGAAATTGGGATGATCCCTCCATCTTGGGTTATATGTGTTTGAATAGGGATCATACTTTCTTTGTGGTTGTCCAAAAAAACCACCCATTACATTCACCTGCTCAATAGGTTCCTCTTGAAGAGTTGGGCACATCTCACTTGGATGTCCTACTATGGAGCAAATTCCACAAGCTTTTGCTATCTGCATATTCCCTATAGCTAATTAATAAACAAGAGAAGTTAGACCTATAATTTATTTTTTGAGGGAAGAAACACTTCATTAATAGTCTTTGATGAAGAGTCTAGCCAATTGCCAAATTATTATGAGTTGGCTGCCATATTTGCAATCAAATTCCTTGTAGCTTCAGGAGTTTTATCCACCAAAGTTGCTCCGTTAGCAACAACAATCTTGCTCCTTTTAGTGGGTATAAGTCCCTCATGGAAATACTAGATGAGTAGTTGCTCACTAATCTAATGATGGAGGCAACATGCATATAATATCTTGAAAAACTCCCAATATTCATATAAGGATTCTTCACTATGCTGTCTCACACTACAAATTTCCTTCCTAATGTTGGCCGCCCTTGAAGTCGGGAAATATTTCTCCAAAATTAACCTCTTTATCTGATTCCATATTGTGATGGTCCCAGATGGTAGATAGTGAAGCAAATCCTTAGCCAGATCTTTCAAAGAGAATGGAAAGGCTCTCAATTTGATTTGCTCTTCAGTCACCCCTGTTGGTTTTATACTTGTGCACACCAGATAAAATTCCTTTAAATGCTTGTAAGGATCTTCACCTGCAACACCATGAAAAGTGGGCAAAAGATGTATTAGTTCAGATTTTAATAATTAACAGTAGCATCTAAAGTAGGAAATGTTATGCATAAAGGTTGTTGATCCAAATCAGGTGCGACAAGTTCTTTCAAAGTTCGAGTTTCAACCATGATTTCCTCCTTTTCAGAATTTCTTCAAGCTTCACTCCTTTGAACTTGTGCAAAGTTCTTTAAATTTTTGGTTTATACTACAAATTACCTTAATTATAAGATTGAGTTACAATCATAAATAATTAAGAAAATCCAATAAACCCTAAAAAAGTAAAAATAAGAATAAATAGGAAAAATTACAAAAGCACAAAAATTAATTATGCTATCACAGGCAAACAAATTTAGAACCTTACTCCAATTAAATTAATTATAGTATTGAGAATAAGAGTCAATCCCATGAGGAGTTTCTAGCTTAGTTTTATGCAGTGTGAACAAGAAAAGGGGGGTTTTGAATGTAATAAAAAAAGTGTTATAAAAGAAATCTATCAGAGAAGAAAACCTTAGTTCAAGTCAATATCCACCAGTAAAATGTCACAATTGATCATTGATGCAATTATAAATCAAATCATATTTAAATATTCACCATTGAAATTATTTTTCCTATCTCTCCTTCAACATAATTAATTAGAAACCAACATTCTAATTAACCCTTACCACTAAATAGCCCCAGACCAGTGCTAAAGGTTTAATCTAATAGGAGCCTTAAGATTTATAGAGATTGGTGAAGCTAAATAACACAAGCACTAGTGGTTGTATTTAATTTAGTCAAATATTCTTCCTAAGTTTAATAACTATAGTAGTAGCAAATTATTAAACCCTAGTTGCTTCACAAATTAGAGGGATTAAACGATTATAGATTCAATATCTAATTTAGCAATAAATTACAATGAATAACAAACTAGTAGCCTCTTAAAAATTAAATATAAGAATCATAATCATGAATAAAGAAGAACATTCAATACTCAAAGTATAAATTGAACAATTAATTGATTTCATAGTATATTGATTTTGAGACTTCTGTCTCCGTAAACCAAGAATAAAAATTTAGTCATGTAGGGCCATGAAATCAGAAAGAAAAAAATTAAAAGAGAGATGAGACAAAATTCTCTATTGAAAGCCATTAAGAAGTTCTCTTCAAATCCTAGCAAAAGAACCCTCAAAATGCCCTAGGAAACTACTATTTATAGATAGTCAAAATTATGCACAATATGCAAAATCTGCAGAATATGAAAAGTGGGAACAGAGTCAGGCACCATTGGTGCCAGATTAGTATTGCTGGCATCACCTTGCTATCAGATGTGGTAGTGGTGGGAAGTGGGTTGGCGCCAGCGGCATCGGTCTATTGCCTCTAGTGCTTTGCTCCTTATTACTTCTCCTCTACACTTCATCCTGACTATGACATTCTTCTCATTTTTCCCTTGATGTAGTCCTTATCTCTAAAAATTCTAAACATGAAAGTTGTATAAATTTTTCTTTTATTTCCAAAACATCTTCAATCATCTCAATCGGAGGTCAGATGAGAGAGTTATGCCTAAAATATGAAGTAATGTTGAGATTGTCTAAAATCCTTCAATTGACTTCTTTTTGCATTTGACCACTCCAATTGTCTCCTAAATCAAAATATAAGAATATTGAGTGCATATAGGAGTCAAATAAGTGTAAAATATTAAGTATTAAGGGAATAAAATATGATATTTTGTATTCTCATCAGAAGTGTATATTTATTAGTTAATAATTTTGTAAATTTAGTGACAAATTTTGTTTGACATGAGCATGCTCCAACTTATTTGATTATCCCTTGAGATGGAATCCTAGATAATGTGTTTACTTGGAAATTATTTAGGCATTCTTTGATTAGTTTGAGCCTTTCAAGTTAACCTAAAACACCATTTCACTAGTGTCACCTTTAAACCTTAATGAAAAAATGGGATATGCAATGCATGTTAAAGACCACCATTCAATTTTCTTTCTTTAGCCTCATCATTTAGACCCTTTTAGCCTAAAAAACCATGCTTAACCTATAAGAGATATATTCGATGCATATTGTTGTTAGAGAAGTATGAGTGAAGCAAAAAAAATTATGTTTGGGAGAATTGAAAAGAAGAATGCCAAAAGAAGAAGAAAAATGACAAAAAAATAAATAAGGATTCAACTTTCAATTAGGGGGTTCACATCCAAAAGAACTCAAAAGAAAATAAGTTTGTGGGTGTGGTACTAATACAACCTATATAAATAAAGAGAACCCCAAACAAAAATTCAAGAAAGTGAAAATTCATGTTTAAATTTATTTATGATCTCTTACTTTGTGAATCCTTATTCCTTTTCTTTTGTTAGCGAAACCAAGGCCCCATTATAAGCTTAATAAAGACCTATTGATCCAAGTGAATAGAGTTATGTACATTAGTGGAGAGGGACAATGAAAAATAAGCTTATGGAATATTTTATAAAAATTATTAGAATAAGTAAATTGAATATTGTTGATTGACAAAGCACAGATGCATAGTCTCACTTCTTGAAAGGATTGATGAAGCATGAGTTTCATGAGATTACTTGGCAGGTGTTTTGAATAAAATCTAAGTTATGTATACATGTGTAATTTGTCTGGCATGTTCTTGATTGATTAAGAGAGATTATCCTAACTGTTCTTTGAGTTTTGGTTATTACTTTTCTTGAGGATTATTAAAAGCTAAGTTTGGGGGTATTTTATAAGCTCATAATTTATCATATTATAATACCTAAAGTCAGATGTTTTGGATCCTCAATTGACATAATTTCATTAATTTTTATCTACACTAAATCAAATATTGTACTCAATGAATTTAATTTGTATTTCAGGTAAATTTATAGAATTTAGGTCAATTTGGGTGAAAACATGCTATATTTGGCAAAGCAATCTTCATGAGGACATGTACCATTATGTGAGCATCAATCATAGCCATTAATTAAGCATTAATAATAATGGTAAAGTGGGATTATGCAGCTAATTATGAAGTACACAACTAGTAGACAATGCAAGATGCATGGTTGAGATCAATTACTTGCAGATGAAGTCATTACTTTGAGTGCAATTCAATTAGAACTTCCACACATTATTTTCAAAGTATTTTTGAAAGTTTCAATTTGAATTTATGCAAATTACATGGTGGGATATTTGTGCAGCAATTCAACTGAAGAAGAACTTCTAGTTTTGGATGAGTTCTTTTTTTGGAAGCTTCACACGCAAAAAATATTATAATATTTTAGTAGCAATTCAAGTCAAATTTTGGTACAGATATATGTTGAACTCAAAAAAGTGTTCATCATAAACATTATATCTCTTAAAGGTATCTAACCTAAAAATTAAGAATCACATGAGTCAGAGTTAGTATGAGGAAGTTATGAGCAAAATACAATAGTTGTCTCCAGAGATTTTCTAAACATAATGGCTGTTAATGAGTGTTAATTTAAGGTTGTTTTTGGCATATATGAGAGATGACTCAAAGAAAGTTTTCAACATGAAATATATATATATATATAAATTGAAATTATCTTTCTAATGAATCAAGAATCATATGATTTAGACATCATTTGAGAATGTTATGATGAAAATACTAAAATTGTTCTTGATGTACAGATTTTGTGTGCTGAAACTTGATATTTTTAGCAATTGTTTATATTATGCAAAAACTAACTTGAGAAATCCATATGGAGATGCAAGAGAACCTAAATTGGGTTATTTAAAGGGTGTTTAAAAGAGAAACGAGAGACTTTGGGGGAGAAAACAATGACATACAATTTGTAGGAGACTTTAGCAAGGGAGCAAGGGAGAGATTTCAAGTTTTCCAATATGCATATTTTGATGAGTTTTCATTTTGTTTTCAGAATGAACTAAATTTTTTTTCTAAGATGATGATGTATCCTTCATTTATATTCTTGTTAAATAAGGATTGTTGATTGATTAATTCAATTTTATCTTGTTTCATTCATTGTGTTTATTACAATCGTTTAATTTATAAAATTGCTTGATCACCAATTTTATGAATTAGATTGATTATCTGAGCATGGTTAAGGTATACACCATATGCTAAACCATGAGTTCCCTTGAATGATTGGATATATGGTTATGGTACATACCTTATGCTATACCAATTTATTTGGTTTATTAAAGTTCTTTGGTCTTAGTAGGTTTTCACCTCAATTATGATACACACTATAGGTAATTGGAATGAGTAAAAATACTTAATTTAAACCCACACACCTAATGGTAATAATTATATAATAGTGAGAATGAATCCAAGATAATCAATAAACACCAACATTCGAACAACATAGGATATCAATGAGAGGTGAAATCGGATCCCTAGACTCTTATAAACTAAGAATCCTTTCTACATTACTTTTCATTACTATTCTCCATTACTTCACCTTACACTTAGATTTATTTAGTCTCCAGTACATCTTTTTAGGACTATGTTAGTTTTATTAATTAGACCTAATTGAATTAGTTTGAATAATTCTCTGTAGGATCGACCCTTACTTTGCACTATACTACTATGCACTCGTGCACCTACGAGGAATTATAATTTGACCATCAAGTTTTTTGTTACTAAAAATAATTTGAACTAAATGAACAAGATAAATTATAAACTAGGTGAATAAAAGTTCAATGTACTATTCTAGAAACCTAATAGTCAAATTATAATTTCTCGCAAGTGCATTAATGTATAGCAGTATAGTGTGTGCAAAGTAAGGGTCAATCCCAATGAGAACTATTCAAACTAATTCAATTATACTTAGTTAATGAACTATTTTAAACCTAAAGATGCATTAAATACTAAAATAAACCAAATTGTAAGGTGAAATAAAAGAAAACAATGAAAGAGATTCACAAGACGCAAGAGTATAGGGATCCAATTTCATCACTCAATGATATCCTATATTATTAGGATGTTGGATTCAATTCATTATCTTGGGTTTGTTTTATCAAATATATGATTATTACCATTTGGCATATGGGTTTAAATAAGTATTTTCTCTCATTCCAATTATCCATGGCGTGTAGTGTCATTGAGGTTGAAAACTCATGAAGATCAAAAGAACTTTATTAAACCAAGTAGAATAGTTTAGCATATTTCATTCCTTCAAGAGACCATAGTATATGGTTTAGCATATGGCATCTACTTAACCACGTACTAAAAGATAATCAAGCTAATTCATATAATTGGTGATTAGGCAATTAGATAAATTAGATGATTGCATTTAAAATAATGAATAAAATAAGATGATACTGAATTGATAAAGCAACTATCCATATTAACGAAGAATATCAAGGAGGGATACATCATTGCCCTAGAGAAAGAAATTTAGTTCATGCTAAAAATAAGAAAATAATATTCAAAGTACTCTTGTTGTAGGAGTTGAAATCTCTCTCTTGCTCCCTTATAGAATTCTGGTGGTGCTGTCGTGGGCACCCAAATTTAGAACCTTGCTCCAATCTAATTTTCTATAGTAGTGTGAGTAAGGGT
>JAYJMB010042500.1:0-12856 GCA_036873735.1 Pouteria campechiana
TGGAGAAGGTTTCCCTAAAGTGTGCTTTCTTGCTGGTCCTGGTCATCATGGCCTCTGGTTGGTCTTTTCTTCCTCATGTTTTAAAAAATTTCCATGCACATTGGGTTTTAACTGCTCCTCATGTTTTTAAATATGAAAATTATGTGAATGAGACCTATAAGTTCTGACGAGGGCCATTGATCAATGGACCCCACTATTGGTCATAGTATGAACTTTAGTTCACTTCACCATGTGATAATGTATTAATGAGTAGACCATAGAGATATACTACACAACGCATTCTTCTTCTTTTATTTTATTTTTTTTTGTTTTGCGATGATTATGTTTCCTATGTTTGACATGAAATTTGGACGTGTTGTAGGTGGACCGTTCTTATCCAACACTTCGGGTCAAACTGTTGGCTGCGAGAGAGACCTTGATTGTAAGCCCACCTGCAACGCGCGTGGATGCAATGGTTACAACTGCCTCAATGGCCAATGCTTTTGTGTCTGCTCGGCCACAAAATTAGGAGGGGTTTAGGAGGCTTGTGTCAGAAAATGAATGAAATAAGTTTTCTCTTCTCATATGAGAGGATGAAAACATTAATCATAGCCATTGTATTTTAGACCATCTAATAAAGCCAATGGCATTGTGGATTTTTTCATTTTAACGCTGTCTTGTTAAAGGCTAGATGTTGTACGTGAAACAACGTGCAATGCATGTGGAAAGACATCAGAAATCAACCTTTGGATATCTCTTTTAATAATGAACTGTCCGTCTTTTTATCGTATGCATACGTAAAGAACGCATTTCGGTGGCAATTTATAGCAACCAATGCTCCAAACCAGCATTCTTATTGGAGTGGTTGAACAATGCAGTCCATCAAGCCAAGCAATAAAAATAAGGACCATGAATTGCTAAGCGTGGAATCGACTCCAATTACCTAGTCTGAGCAACCGGTTTTCATTTAGATTTATGGATATGCATATGCCCCAAAATTCAATGTTAGACGTTCGATTTCTCATATTTTCATGTGACCCACTAATCGCATGCTTAATCCGCTCCATTTTTGGTTTCCCATGAAGATGATGAACAAAAATGACTAGCCCAAGGGTTCTGACACCTTATGAGATCTCTGTGGCTAGAGACTTCTATAATTAAGTCAGGTTTGCAAGGTCCTGCACAAAACCCAACAGGTGTACTTGAATGACTCTTCTAAAGACTGGATAAATCTTCGTTGCAAGGAGGCCCAGCCGCACTCTCACCCAATGCCAATGAAACCAACAACACAGCCAGGAAAAAGTTTCTCTAAATTTGACCTTCTTGCTCGTCCCAATAATCATGGCCTCGAGTTGGCTTCTCCTTGCCTTCATTTCATTGATTTCCTCACTATTGTGGATGGCCAAGTCATCTTTTCTTTCAATTCCTAAGTCCAGGTGTAGCTCTTGTGCTTGCCTGACTTCAGGGGACAAGTGCAGGGTCTTGCTTCTATGTCCATAAGGTTAATTTGCTCTCGGCGCAATAGTATGCAATCCGGCTGATGAAGATGAAACCGACTGTCAGTTCGGTTGGGTTTAAACAGTATGTATTTGGGTGTATTCCAATAAATACTATATTATAAAAAATAATATTGAATATTGAATATAATATAATAAAGGATAACATTATGATTATTTGAAAAAGGTAGATCGATGATGGGAAAGGATAAAACGTAGGGCGTAAGGAATAAATTATTTAGATGAAATAAAAATACAGATTACTGAGCCACATGGGCGGTTCAACAAACGGCCAACTCCAAAGGCTGCTGATTAAAAAGTGAAAAAGAAGAAAGAAAAATCAACGATTGCGAGGTATGACTTCGAAAGGTAACCAATTAATTGAACAGTTTATATGGGTTTATTATTCTTGGCATTTACATGCCACCTAGTAGCACACAGCATGGGCTTAGATCGACCTTGCAGCCTAATAAAGTGTAAAAACGTGGCCCAGCCATGCAATGCAAATGATAGCTATTCTCTTGAGCTGTGACCGGCTCATATCCCTATATGCATATCTTAATCCTTGTGGATCTAGAGATCCAACGTGGGGCCCATCTGCTGCTCCCAATGATCACTCAGCACTGATGTTGGAGAGTTGCTGGTCCAATTTTAAGGCATTCATTAAATCTTCTGTGCCGGCTACATGGCAGCAATTTAACGTCCCCGGTGCAACTATTTGATGATGTTACAGCTGTCTTGCCTCACTCGACCCGTCACATCCTTGCCCAATTGCATCTTCTTCTTTCCGCATTATAGATAATCGGGCAGCATCCAATGCTTCATACTCGGGCGCGAATCACTCCTCCACCTTGCCGCATATTATCCAAATCGAAACCAATAATTTCTCCAATGCCCTGTATGCAGTTGAGAGTGGACAATCCTAACCTCTGTTCTGTGATCGCTTGTTTATTTAAAATTGCCTTTTTATATCTCCATTTCGATTCGTCCAAATTTCTAATACATGTACACAATCGGACAATCCTTTACTTCAAAACATGTATCTAATCCAACGGTCGGCAAAATCTATCTTCGAAATTAATCTCTCCAGGCTTGCATATCAACCGTCCATCTCCGCCGGAGTAATAAACGACATTCTCTTCTTCAGTTTCCCTTTCCAGATTCCGACCCTCTTCGGCATTTCTAAATTTCAACCTCTCGCCGCGTGTTGCGTGTGTTTACAGGGCAATGGCGGAGCTGGAAGAAACTTACGCTTGCGCGCCCTCCACCGAGCGCGGCCGCGGCATCCTCATCGCAGGGCACCCTAAGTCCAACACCATCCTCTACACCAACGGACGGTCCGTCATCATACGCCAACTCGACCGCCCGCTCGACGTCTCCATCTACGCCGATCACGCATACCCCGCTACCGTCGCTCGATTCTCCCCAAACGGCGAATGGATCGCCTCCGCCGACGTCTCCGGCACCGTCCGTATCTGGGGCGTCCACAACGACCACGTCCTCAAGAACGAATTCCGCGTCCTCGCCGGCCGCATCGACGATCTCCAGTGGTCTCCCGACGGCCTCCGCATCGTCGCCTCCGGGGATGGGAAGGGCAAGTCCTTCGTTCGTGCGTTCATGTGAGTGGCATGACGGTAAATTCGACGAATTTCAGTTGTGTTCTCGCGTTCTCTGTACTCATCTGTTTTATAGTGGTGTGAGTTGCAATTCGGCGTTTCGTACGATGATCTGGACCGTTGGTTGAGTCTAATGCGAAATTTATGGACACTCAGGTGGGAAGTGGTCGGTGGCCGTTGTTGCGCTTGTGTTCCTGGGGTCACCAGGGCCAGATGAATGATGAAGGAAATTTATCATTTGATGTTTTCGGCACACAGTATGGATTTGATCGTTTTCATCGCTGGGAATTGATCGGATGTTTCGGGGCCTCCTGGCAATGGAATTTTTCCTCAAGCCCCGTGACGTGGACTAAATCAAAATGAACTTACCATCTGTGCCCGAATGCAACGTGTATCATTGGATCATGTCGTGTTTGATTGGTCGGATGAGTGAGTCGCCATTTTAATCGTTTGGAAGTTTCTTAACTGAAATTCAGTTGATCCTTGGAGCCTACATGCAAAAAGAAACAAATAATCTGTTTTCATTTCCGTGTGAAGAATGCCATATCAACAGGGCTGGATTTGTTGAAATGCAACTTCTAATTTTGGATCGGGAAATGTTTGATTGATGGCGAATGTTTGTTACTGCAATGCAGTTGAGACTTCTAAGAGTTCAAATGGAAAAAGGATTATTTTCGTGACCCTTATCTGGGCAACCGGCACTTTGCCAAAATAATGACGAGCAGATTGCCCAATTCCACATTGGCCTTTGCCTTGGGTCTTGCCAGAAACCTGACTGTAAGGTTTTCACAATCTGATCTCCTTGCCAATTTAAATTGCATCTATCTAGTGGTGCCCTCTAGAAGGGCTACCTCTGGAATGGGCTATCAATATAAACGAGTGCTGTGGGTACATACGTTAGAGATGCTTTTTCTACACTCATCATTAGAGGTCCACCATGGTGCTTGCTTACTGCTATAAAAGATGATTGATCAATGATTTACAGAAGGTAGTTTCACTTCAAGTCAATATATCAATTCATTAGTGACATCGAAAGCTTGCCTCAACTTCAAGCTCTTTGAGTTAATTTTCTTGAGGAATTTACCTTTTAGTTCTCATAAGGGGAAAAAAACCTATGTTCTTTGTTTGCTCATTTGACACTTTTCCCCCTCTTCTATGTGGATTACTGTCTTCTTTGTTTGCTCATTTGACCTCTTTCCCTCTCTTGTATCTATGTTCATTTTTCTCTGTTTGCATTGGCTAATTTGGCACTTAGCTGCTTTGTCTTTTCAATTTTCTGTTCTATTTTCCTTTTCCTTTTTGCATTTTAGTTCATTGCGTGATCTTTTCTCAAACAGATAATCCCACTTTTGCAGGTGGGATTCAGGAACTAATGTTGGGGAGTTTGATGGCCATTCAAAGCGCGTATTGAGTTGTGCATTTAAGCCAACAAGACCATTTCGCATTGTTACATGTGGCGAAGATTTCTTGGTGAACTTTTATGAAGGGCCACCATTTAAATTCAAGCTGTCTCAAAGGTTTGTTCATAGATTTTCTTGCTGATGATGGATTTAATAAAAAATGCCAATTCCATATGAGTGCAGCTTACCAGGATTATATTTCGTTGTTGTATTATGTGAAGATTATTGCTTAGAGATCTGTACATCTCTTTGTCATGCAACAAAGCAGGTTGAAACTAAAGAACATTACAAGGAAAATATCTTCTGCCTCTTTCATATTTGACATTAAATGTGCTTTATATTCTCACTTTTTCTATTTTGGATTATTCTCAACATCATTCAGTGAAGGAATTGACGGTGAATTGATGATGACAAATAAAAAATCTGAGTCCAACAGCAAGTAGTTAGGGTTGGTTGTATGGTTCTTGCTACACCATGTCTCTCTATACATGAACTATTTCCATTTTTGAAAATCAAGGCCTCCACCCCTTTTCTACCCCACTCCACCCATGTTCTTTTGGACTCTTGCCTTTCTTAATGCCTTCCCATATCTTAATGCCTGTTGTTTATACCATAGATCACATTGGATCCACCCATTCCAATCTTTTGGCTACTTGTCTCACCTGCCACTTATCCTCCTCAACATCCTGATTTTGAATGCACTTATCTTGTAATTAGTTTCATTAATGCCTAATATGGTCTTTTGGACTCTGCCTTTCTTTTAATGCCTTCCCATATCTTAATGCCTGTTGTTTATAACCTAGATCACCTTGGATCCGCTCATTTCAATCTTTTGGCTACTTGTCTCGCCTGCCACTTATCCTCCTCAACATCCTGCTTTTGAATGCACTTATCTGGTAATTAGTTTTATTAATGCCTAATATTCCACCCTATTAAGACATGGCTAGACTGACAACTGCCACATGCAATGCCCCTATTCATTCAATTGGTTAGTAATCACATAGAGCTCCAAACGCGCGTCTCTACTTAGCTTAGCTTGAACTCTGCAGACAGATGCTTCTCAATTTCTCTGCTCTTAAGATTTTATTTCATGATCTTGCAATTCTAAAGCTTTCCTCACTTGTGCAAGCCCTTCTTTTTCATATCAATCAAAACTATGCCATCTGTTGCAGGAGACTACTGTTTCCACTTTTTGTTTGATCTCTGATTTGTTCATTTACAAGTCTTTACAACTCTTTCCTTTTCTCTTTCTTTTCTTTTTGGGAAATGCAGGGGGCATTCAAATTTTGTCAACTGTGTAAGGTTTTCCCCTGATGGAACTAAATTTATCTCTGTAAGCTCAGATAAGAAGGGCATATTATATGATGGAAAGACTGGAGAAAAGATAGGAGAGTTGTCTACGGAAGATGGCCATAAAGGCAGTATCTATGCTGTTAGCTGGAGTCCTGATACCAAACAGGTAAATGTTAGTTTGTACTTTTCTGCATCTAGCTGGCCCTACTTAAGAGGGTGTTGCCTAGCAGGACAGTAAGGCTCTTTGCCTACTTCCTTGGTGGGATAGGTTTAAGTCTTGGAAACAGGCTCTTCAAAAATGAGTATGGGTGCATATGTCTCACCCTCTCCAGACCTTCCATTTAGCTGACCCTACCTAGGTGGGAATCAACATATGATGATGATGGTAGTTTTTTTTTTTTTTTTTTTTTTTTTCCATCTATCACTCTCTGGTAACTCTGCCTTAGGTTTACAGTTTTAGATGTTGGATATGCAAAACTTATGTATAACATATTGGATTTTGTCATGTTGAAATTAGTATTTCTGTTCCAACTATTAACTTGGAAGTGTGGTGATGATTTCCTGTATTATCACTTGGTGTCGTTTACAGTGTCGTTTACAGCTTTATATATTGGATATGCAAAACTTACAGATAGCATATTGGATTTTGTCATGTTGAAATTAGTATATCTGTTCTGTCCTGACTTGATGTATGGTGATGATTTGCTGTATTATCACAGTATCACTCAGTGTCACTTTGGTGCAGTGGCAGTCTCTATTGTTGTTTGTGGCTTTTTACATCCATTGAAAGATGAGATTCAAAGAGAGATTAGATTGGCACACAGATTAATGGTGAAGCCTGTTGAAACTGAATGCCTCCTGAAGCCAACATGGGTCTTGGTTTGTAGAAGCTGCAGTCCAAGGACAGCTTATAGGCCAAACTAGCAACAACGTTTTGCAAATAATCCATCCAGCAGTATATCCTCTTGGCATCTTTTGGTGCCCTGGTATAGGTCAATGATCACTGGGTGATCACCCTCACAATGTACATTTAGATATACTGAGATATCAAGATCTCCCTTTTGTAATATTGAAGTGCTTTATTAAGAAGAAGATACATTGCATTTCAACATCAAACTCTGAACTTCTGGCCAAGGAACTGCATTGACATTTGTTTTGCACACTAAGCAACAGCTGGCGTGACCTCTTGGTGCATTTGTGTCCTGGTATATCCTTAGTTTTTGCAAAACCAAAGCAACAGTGATGAACAGGCAAGGTCCACTAGTATGGAACATGCGATCACACCATGCCTCTTTTACTGTAGCAGTTGGCAAGAATTTGAGAATGAACTCCCAACCCACCCCAACCTTGTTTATAAGCCTTCCACAGCTAAAGAAGATACTAATGTAAGAAATGACTAAAATGCCTTAGAATTCTGTTATGCTTAGATTTATAATACTTGTACATTTGTTATGACTGACATGATGTCATAACTGTCTGATTTGTGGCTTTCTGAAAGCTAACTGAATAGGATTCCAAGAAGAGCTATTCTTATTTTTCCATGATGCCATTGAATGTCTGGAGGCCAAGGAATACATCGATGAAAGCAAAAAGGATAGCCCTTTGACACAAAGGATAACCTTTCACCCAGTGACTCACATAGCCCTACTTTTTGTTTTCTTTTTTCGAAAAATGAAACCAAATGAATTAAAGACCATTGCTTAGATCCAGCTGGATTCACCAATCAACTGTTGATATGATCCAGATATTCATTCAGGAAAATTTTGTTGAATTTTGTCTAGTGTGCATCTAGAAAATGAGGCAAATAATCTCCAGAACACACATTGGTACATTTGCACACCTTAAATGTTCTCAAAGTTCACAATGAACCTCAGAATTTCCTTTAACAGGAGAGATGACTCCAAGTGCAACATCAGATTCATCTTGTCTTTCTAGAAGATCCTGTCCAAGACACACTTATGCCAAGAATGAGATTCCCTTGACCTTCCAACTTCTTTACCTAGGAAGAAATGTAGGTTTCTGATTTTCTGCAACTCAAAATGCAGAACATAATGGGTACTTCATTCAAGGTTTTTGCCCCTTTTTTCAATTCAAAATCTCATATCATGACAGCTCAACAACATAAATTGTGAGAGGGTTTTCTTCTTTCCACAACTTGGATAAACATGCAAGACCACAATCAATTATCTCAATGACTTTCTCACAGCCAAATTTTGCTGCATTGTTAAGAAATCTTTAGAGCATACCTTCTTTTTGGCCTGGAGTATCAGCAAATTGCTGAAAGTCAGTCTCTGTTTTACTCTTGCTGGGAATGCATGAAATGCACAGCAGATTCACCATGAGTGTTTCCTACTATGTTTTCATGGTAGATGTTCGTATCATCATTTTTGTCATTTGCTGTTTTATTTTTGTTTAACGTTGTTTGATTATTACTGTCAAGGGATGTTTTCTCCATCTGTTTACCTTCGAATCTACCAGGGTAATTATATAGCTAGTTACTAACATCATTTAGAATCTTCCATTTTAGGTACTGACAGTTTCTGCAGACAAGACTGCAAAGATATGGGATATTACCGAAGATGGAAATGGGAAGGTGAATAAAACATTGTCATGCCCTGGCTCAGGTGGAGTGGATGATATGCTTGTTGGCTGCCTTTGGCAGAATAACTATCTTGTTACTGTTTCCCTTGGAGGCATGATTACTGTATTCTCTGCAAGTGATCTTGATAAAGAGCCTGTATCTTTTTCCGGGCACATTAAGAGTGTCACTGCATTAGCCCTACTTCCCCAAGGCAACCAGAAAACTATCTTGTCCAGTAGCTATGATGGCTTGATTGTGAGATGGATTAAAGGCATTGGATACAGTGGCAAGCTAGAGGGGAAAGATAATTCTCAAATTAAATGCTTTGCTACAGCAGAGGAAGAGCTTGTTACATATGCCTTTGACAATAAGGTGAATGATTATCTGTGGGAGTTTTTAGTTAATATGTGAGGTCTGCAGGCATGTGTTACTTCATCTATTGATTTTTCGCTATACTTCCTCCATTTATAGATGTCTTTTTTCTTCTTATGTTGGTGGTTATGTTAGTATTGTACATGTCTCACTGTTTCTTGCATGCAAATCTCACAAATGCCAAAATGAAATCATGCGAGTTGTACATAGTTCTGGGGAAGCTGGCATTTGAGGAGGGAAGAGGAAAGAGAAATGCTACTGCAGCTTGGAAGTATGGAAATGCTATCCCGTTTCCTCATGATATGCTCGACAGTGTTTGGAACTGCAAATTTGTGGTGTATTTATTGTCAGCATGTTCTATTATGTGACTCACATTTGCATCTGTTTTTATATTGAATGTGGCCCACCTAGTGATGGAAGTTCATTCACCAAACTTGTTTGTCACATATACCTCATGGAATGTTCTGCATAAAATCTCTACAATACGATCTGTGTTCACACATTTCTTTTGGTACAAAGGTTGAATCACTAGAGATGTTACAGCCATTTTTACCCTCCCACAGGATTTTGAAAGAGGGAGGTGTGCAATGCAAAACCCTCCCATTTTCTCCTCAAGTTAGATGCTTAGGCTATCTGAACTGCTCTTTTTCATTCTTTCAAGCTAACATTCATAATTGGTTTTCGAGATGAATGCTGTGGATATTGCACTCATGTGCCATGCGGTGTGAGATTAGATATGCAAGTAAGATCATAAACCTTCTACTTTAGTTTTCCTCTCTAACCAAACTCTTTGTATACAGATTTCTGTTTGATAACTGCCTGCATGTTCTTGCCGATGATTTCATCCACTGGAATATGCTGTTTTAATGTAGGTTTTTTTAGCAGTCATTTGTGTGTGTTCTCACTGATTTTCTGAGTCTACTATTTCCATTATTGTTATCTTTATTATTTGATATAATACTCTTAATTTTCCTCTCCAACAAATGATCAGGTTAGGAGAATTCCTCTGCGAGGGGATCAATGTGGAGACGTAGACACCATTGACGTTGGTGCTCAACCAAAAGATGTAAATCTTGCACCTAAGTGTCCTGAACTTGCTCTGGTTTCAACTGAGACAGGAGTTGTCATGCTGCAGGGACCCAAAGTAGTGTCAACCATCAAATTTGGGTATGCTGTTGCAGCATCTGCAATTGCACCAGATGGAACTGAGGCCATTATTGGTGGACAAGATGGTAAATTGCACATATATTGTGTGTCTGGTGACACACTTGCGGAGGAGACAGTCCTTGAGAAGCATCGAGGTGCCATTACTATCATACGTTACTCCCCAGATGCTTCCATGTTTGCCTCAGGGGATGCCAATCGCGAAGCTGTCGTTTGGGATCGTGTCTCACGGGAGGTAAGTGTAACAAAAACAAAAATTCTCTTAACCCACGGTCTGTTGTTGCATGAAAACAGCCAGAATTTTCTTGCTAATCAATAAATGGCCTTATGAATTTTATTATACTATTTAGATCTTATTAGAGAACATCCCAACCAGTTCTTGTTCAAATCTATCGGTTTCACCATACCATGCAAGTGCCACCTGCAGTTAGCCAACCTGTAAGTAAATACAAATAAAATCAAATGAAGCAAGTTAAAATAAATGGTGTTGAATCGCATTCATGGGCAAATCTTATGCGGTTTTTGCATATTTATATCACAAGTATTGCAAATTTGCACTTTTTGACTCATAAGTTTCAATTTTACATGTAATGGCTTCAGGTTCGATACAAATTGCATTAAACTATCTCTCATTAGAAAGTCACTACTGTTCCAGAAGTTGATTAAATGAAAAAAATGTCATTTCATGTGGTTGCATAATATTTATGATTTTTGGATTTATTTTGATTTTTTTTCGTAGATCCAAGCAGACTATCATCTTTATCATCACATTTTTTATCTAAAATACAAATATTATCTAATAAAAAATCATATAAATTATATAATTTGAATAATTTTTTAAGAGTAAATATAAATCTATTAAAGTTTTTCTTTAATCAAACATCCATATATTTGAAAGTTTTTTCTTTTATATGGATAAGATTGTCTTAAGATAAAATTATCATTTAAAAACAAAATATGCATATGCTCAAGGAAATAAAAGGGCATTTTTGTCATTTTAATTTATTTTCTCACATAAGGTAATTTTTTCAATTTCTATCAAACTTGAAGCCATTTCATGCAAAATTGAAACTTATTGATCAAAAAGTGCAAATTCACAATACGTGAGGTATGAATATGCAGAAAATTCTTATTAGGTTACAAGAACAAAAACTATGTATTGGACATCTTTAGCATCTTTTCATTGTTTAGTTCTATATCAAGGCATGTGTAGTTGTGCGCAAGAATTTGTGATTTACTAGTCTACTCAATGCAACTAAAGCCAACTAAACATGTGGTTTCAATTTTAAAATGCAACTTTAGGAATTTCAACCTATTTTTACAGGGTCACTTTACTGTTTGATAGCCCATGCATCTAAAAAATGAAAGTAAAAGAAAATAAAATTTTGCTATTTCAATGAACAAAACCTGCTATATCTTATGTATTCCTGACTATTGTTTTGCAGGTGAAGCTTAAGAATATGTTGTATCACACCGCCCGTATAAATTGCCTGGCCTGGTCCCCTGATAACAGCATGGTTGCCACAGGGTCACTAGACACATGCGTCATTGTCTATGAAATTGATAAGCCAGCATCAAATCGGATAACAATTAAAGGTGCACACCTTGGTGGGGTGTATGGATTGGCATTTTGTGACGAGAGAAGCATCGTCAGTTCTGGGGAGGATGCATGTGTGCGTGTTTGGAAGATAACACAACAGTAGTGTGGCCAATCCTTACGCAGATATGCGTTTTGCTCATCTAATAAGCAGTCTGATGTCCATGCAGTGGTTTTGTTTTGTTGTTTTTTTAGAAGGGAGAAATGGAGATTGGATGCTTGAGTGGTGCGTTCTTGTTTTTGGATGCTTTAATCTGTATGTTCTTTGGTCTTGCAGTGATTAATTGCTGGGGTGTGCTTCACTGATTGTATTGAGATGAATATAGCGATAGTAATTGATAAGCCTTAGTATTTCTTTCTTAGTCCGGATAATCTGTTCGTCATCCTCTAAGCCAAATGTCGAACTGTGGAGGTCCGGCTGATGACTTGAATCGTCTAGTCAAGGGTTTGTATTATTGATAAATACCTATTTATTGGTGACTTGAAAAAAGATATTATCGTTTTTATTAGAGATATTATCATTTCTTTTTTGCAACTTTATCAGTAAAATAAAAAAAATTAAGAGATTTTTAGTGAAATTTTATAATAAATTATGATAAATGTAAATATAATTTGGGCAAAAAATTGGCTTAAAAAGCTATTATTACATAAATGATAAATGTGCACATAAGAAATGTATATAGGCTAATAGAAGAAGGGTAAATTTTAGCAAGAAAAAGTATTATATTAAACATTATATCTATCATACGAAGTCACAAAAAATATATATATGCTAAGTGTTTTGAAAATTAAAATAATTACACTAACTTTTGTCTGTTGATATCTTTAAATTTTAACTTGAAATATATCAAATCAAAATGAATTTATTTTTTTTCTCATCCATACAACATCAACATTTTTAAGACTTGAACACTCTTGAACATGCAAATCTTTACAATGTATGTATCCAACAATGTTTAAAAAATACTATAAACATTTAAGACTAATCAAGAAATATATTTACAAATTTTTAAAAATATTTTTATTTTTCATAATTTTTAAAAATATTTTTATTAGTATTAAATTATAAAAAAATAAAAAATTTGTTTTCAGACAAAACCTTACTTAAAACAGCTAACTAAATTGTATTTATCATGACCCTAACATTGATATTTTTAAGAAATATAGTTTAGGGCTTACCCCCAAATTTATAATTTTACAATAATAATAATAATAATAATAATAATAATTTGTTAAAATCTGTATTTTTCAATAAATTTTATGTTTAATTTGTGTTTTCATTCATACATAGGGTTAATTTGGGATGAATCAAATGATTTAGGGAATTTTCTCAAATCACATGTTCATCCCTAATCTAC
>JAYJMB010042500.1:16401-31853 GCA_036873735.1 Pouteria campechiana
GGTGGACTTAATCCTAATTAAAAATCATAAAAATTTATCTAAATTAAGTTATAAACCGTTTTCTAAAATTTTAATTTTAACTAAACCAATTTTGTAAAATTTTGGGCTGGATTAGGCTTGAAACGGATTTACAATTTAGGCACTTAGCACTTAGAGATACTTATGCCACTTTAAATAGGATTTATGAATGATATTCTATTTTCTACATAAATAAATAACCAATAACAAAGTATGAAATAAGTAACCTTTAAATCTGTAAAATATAAAATAAAATAAAAAATAAAAAAGTATATAATCGAATTATTCTTTGCATTTTAGTTCCTGTGGTTTAGTTAAGAAATTTAGTATCCATTTAGATAGAGTGCATTAGGAATGAGGGTATATTAGAAAATTGGAATAGAGATGACATCAATAGCGTAGTATTTATAGTGAAAAATAAAAAATAATTAAAAATATAAGTAATGATAAGAAAAAAAATATTTTAATAGTTAAGATATAATATAAGTTCAAAAGAAAATTTATTGCTAATGCACTTGCAATGATAATGCATCCATATGAAGCCTTGTTGATTATATTTTTTACTATATTTTATTTTTTATATTATAATTTAGAAAACATATTTTTCACTTTTTTCATTAGTCTATGATTTAGTTAACATAAAAATATATTAATCATTCTTCTCACTTATTTATATAGTAATAATATATAATTACTTTCTACATTATTCAATTAAGCATATTTAATTTAATTTTTCCTAATCAAACTTTCATATCTTTTAAAAATATTTCTCTCATACGGATGAAAATGTGTGAAGAGTGAAATTGTCATTATGAAGAAATATGATGAAAGAGCATTTTCATCATTTAACTTAATACTATTATAAGACACCCCATGCAATTTTAAATCATTTTATACGAAATCTAAACCTATTGAACAAAAAATACAAAATGGCGAAACCTAAGTTACCGAACCGTTCGTTAGTAAGCATCCAGCACGCTTGCACATCGGTGCTTATGCTCCACTAGAGTAGGAAACAATATTGGTTCCCAGGAGGCAAGGCGGCGTGACGGACAAACCATTTCAGGCGCAGCTTCTTCCCGCCATTTTTGTCCGCGGCGCCGCACCGCAACCCATGTGGGCCCACAAATTAAATCAAATTTTCTAACCGTGGCGAAAAAGGGCCATAAAATGTACATTTGTATGATCGAACCCGTCCACAAAGTCAATTTCAAAAATATCCAAATCAGAAAAGTTGGTGTGCCATAATGAAAAAATGTGAGAAAAGCTATTGAAATTATGTTATAATTATATATGATTTACATCACGTATAATCTAAATTACTATGCGTATATTTTTTATTAGATAAATAAATAAATAATTTTTCAAAATAAAAAATTAGGCTATATCATATTTTTGAAGTAAAATTCTCAATTAATATCTTTTCTCTTCACTGTGGCCCACGTAATTTTCTGATTCGTATGAATTTTGATATGAGTAGAACATATAATATTTTAAACTTTGTGAACAGGTTTGATCATATAAATGTACATTTATGGCCCGCTTTTCACCCCGGCTACTAAAAGACTTATCCGAAATTGAATATCCAATTTCGCTAGTCACAACAAAAATAAAATAAAATACCATAACAATTCAATTCCACTCCATTCCGTGTTGTCAATAAGGCCCTGCTCTGCCGTGCCATGTAATTTGAGAAACCGTAAGAGTAAATCTGTCATGGCACATTTTAGTCGGTCGTCCATTTAACATTTCCACTTGAATTATTTTGATCTTTCATTTTCACTGCCACGTCCAAACGCAGAGATCGGGCTCCATGTTCTGGAATTTAGCGGCCACGAAGCATTGTTAGCGTGAGTGTGAGCAGAAAAGGCGAATCCATCCCACCTATAAATCGGCAACCTCAGCCCAACTATACAGACTAGACTAGAGAGATTTCCTCTTCGCCTGCAGGCAAAGAAGAGGAAAATGCGTAGGGTGACTCTCTTTCTCTTTTCTTTGCTCCTCCTGCAGCAATGCCATTGCATTGTGCATGCAGAAGCGGATTTGGAGTCGGGTCCGCAGCATCATTCCGGAGTCCAGCACGGGAAACGACTCAGCAGAGGGAGTTTCCCAAAAGGATTCACTTTTGGGACTGCCACATCGGCATATCAGGTAGAAGGGATGGCTCGCAAGGAGGGGAGAGGGCCCAGCATTTGGGACTTGTTTGTCAAAAAACCTGGTGATTTTCTAGGATTATAACCACTTCCATCTCTCTCTCTCTCTCTCTCTCTCTCTCTCTCTCTCTCTCTCTCTCTCTCTCTCTCTCTCTCTCCAGATATCTAGTTATGATTTTCTTTTTATTTTTTCTTTAGGAGTCGTTGCCAATAATGCTACGGGAGATGTGTCGGTGGATCAGTATCACCGCTACAAGGTATCACCAATGATGCTATCATTTTGTCTTTCTTGTTTGTTTGCGTTGGCAATTGTGGGCTTTTTTTTTTCTTTTTTTTTTGGAAATTTGCAAATATACCTGCATAATTTTCCTCCTAGTGTTAATGGGCCAACAAACTTTTAGTATTTGTAAGTAGGCCTATAATATTTTAAATTATTTATAAATGTATTAATACTGTTTGGACTTTGAAGCATAACTAACTGGCAGTAAATTTATATTAGAATGACATTTTTGAGCCTATCCAATAACTCTTGTTTTGTTTTCTGGATCTAAAATATTTTCTTACACAGGAAGACGTGAATCTCATGCACAGGCTCGACTTCGATGCCTACCGGTTTTCAATCTCTTGGTCGAGGATTTTCCCAAGTAATTAAACAAGAATTTAGACTCTTACCTTCATTCATATACACCATAATTTCCTTTTATCGAATTTGTACTTGCGATTCTTATGTGCCTTGTTTCTGCGTATAGAGGGAAGGGGAAAGGTGAATTGGAAAGGGGTGGCCTACTACAATAGATTAATTAATTATTTGATAAAGAAAGGTAAATCTTTCTGTATAATGGGCAAATGAAATATTCACTTTTATTGATTTTATTCTCTTAATTAAGGGGGATGCTTGATTAGTTTATGATTTTTCATTATGATAACAGGTATTACTCCTTATGCGAATTTATATCATTATGATCTTCCCGAAGCACTTGAACAGAAATACAAGGGCTTACTAAGCAGAAGAGTTGTGTGAGTCAAACATGTTAAATGTTTTATATTTTTATCGCTATTCAATTCTTCCACTTATCAGTTCTATGCTTTCTTTACACAATGCTTGCACAGTGTTAAATTTCTAACCAACATTAAAAAATATATTAAAGAAAAAACCTGCGATTTAGTACATATAGGATAATTGCAAACCAAAACATGCGAACACTTGGCCATGACTTGCATGATGCATGCATATTTTTAAAATACAAGAGCAAAATACAACCCCGTCTATTGCAGGTCTCTGCATCAGGTTGTCCAAAAAAGGCATGCATCTACTGACTAAATTTTATTTACTTCCCCGTATGAGAGTTGGTGCATCATTTAAATGGTCATTGTAAAAACTTAAAAATCGTGACTTATAATAATAACGTATGAGGGTTGATCCCTTAGAATCGGTTCACAAACCTGAATGTTGAACCGGTTCATGTAGGGTCCACCCACGTGATTTCATGTCATCCGTCCCATTCATAATGTTTAATAAAATATATTTATTGGAAAATATAATAATTATTTTTAATAAAAAAATGAGGCGGGCAACTAAATTCTAATCAATTTTATAATAAATTTAAATTTATTCAAATTCTTATCTTTTGTATAGTCCACATCTATTTGTGAATTTTGGGTTTTGGTGGAACTGGTTCGAATGCATCAACCGTGGTAATATAGAGCCAATCTATACCTTATAAATACAAAAGATACCTTTACTGCTATAATAAATTAGCCGTTATCTACCTTACATGATGATGAATATTGAAAATGTGCGCATACATGCACCCTCGTATCTTAAAAGCAATGAGATTTTCTTATGATTTTTACTCTCTGCCGGTGGTTGAATTCAAAATAGATAATGGTGGCATGGCCTAAATGAGAGTGAGATCAAAATGAAGGTCAAATTGTTGACCAATAACCAGTTCTCTATGAATTTCGGCACAGACAACCTACAAATTCTAGATCCAAATCGATTGCACAATTCTGTTCGGTAATATTATAGTTTTATTCTGCTCAATGAGTTGACAAATTGTGTTGGATTATCCAGAAAGGATTATGGAGATTATGCTGAGTTTTGTTTCAAGACATTTGGAGATAGAGTAAAATATTGGTTTACATTCAATGAACCAAGGGTGGTGGCGGCTCTTGGATATGACAACGGGATTTTTGCGCCTGGGAGGTGTTCTATACCATATGGAAATTGTACTGAAGGAAATTCTGGTACAGAGCCTTACATTGTGGCCCATCATTTGATCTTATCCCATGCGGAGGCTGTTAAAAGATACCGAAAGAAATACCAGGTAATTGGTACAGCCGTTTGACTACTATGTCTGATCAAAATTCTAAGTTTAATGTTAGTGAAATTGCTAATTATTGACATGATGAAATTGCATGATGTCAGGCAAAACAGAAAGGAAGGATTGGTATTCTCCTTGATTTTGTCTGGTATGAACCACTCACAAATTCAACTGAAGATCACCAAGCTGCTCAAAGAGCAAGGGACTTCCACGTGGGATGGTAATAACCATGACTTCTGCCAAATATCATGATTAGAGGAACCGTCTCAATATCTAGGTCCATCTTGTTTGTTGAGTTCTAATAATTGCCAGTCTTTGGCCTTAAGACAATTGTTGCCTACGTGATGGTAGACCAAATTGATTTGCGCCAATTCACTTATTGAACAAGTTCCATGTCCTAAATTTTCACTCCGTCTATGTTCCATATTTCTAGGTTCATTCACCCCATCATACACGGAGAATACCCAAAATCAATGCAGCAAATAGTGAAAGAGAGGCTTCCCAAATTCACTGAAGAAGAAGGTAAGCTGGTAAAAGGATCCATCGATTGCGTGGGGATCAACCAATACACTGCATATTACGTGTATGATGATCATCAAGAGACGCCAAAGGTCCCAGGATATCAGATGGATTGGCATGCTGGTTTTGCTTGTAAGATATGGTTTCCAAGCATTTTATGACGCTGTTTGGAATTCTCACCTCTTATCATTAACTTGTTTTGTTTTTCTTTTTTGGCAGTTGAACGTAATGGGGTGCCCATTGGTCCAAGGGTAATCTATTCTAGCCATAAATTTAACTTCTATGATATTCTTGATTGACTAATCAAACTAATTTGCTTTGGAATTTCAATATTTATTCAACCACAAGGAAAACAAACATGCCCCCATTTCATTGATGAAAGGTATTACTTTTGTGGCAACATCTTGTCAGGTGGGATTGAGTGATTCACATCCATGCAGCCTCAAATTTCCAAGAAGTCTACTCAACATAAGATGCCTCTACAGAATTAGAATTAATAAATTCTTTCCATCTTCGGAATAGTTAGCAAGCGTTCTCGCAAGTTGTTAAGACACATTATTTGCAGACCCTGTTAACCATAAGATGGCAACCTTCATTTTGTAGAGGACATCCTGAGGCATGCTTGATGAACAGCTTGATTACCCAAGAAACAGCCTCTCTTAGGATGTAGTACTCTTTCTTCATATTGAACATCAGCTAATGGCCTTTTAAGTAGGCCAGGATTAGGACCAGGATTAGAATCTAGACTTTTTAGGTTTGGTTTTATGCTTAAATTCTGCCTTGCCATTAGAGATCTGTTTCCTTTCTCTGTTGTTGAGGTTTTGATAGTTGAGATGCTTGAACATTTGCAGGCTTATTCGAAATGGTTATACATTGTACCGTGGGGCATGTATAAAGCCGTAAGATACATTAAAGAACACTACGGAAACCCAACTTTCTTCATCGCAGAGAATGGTACGACTTTTAAAGTGATGTGTGACTAACTATCAATTCTGTTTATTTGCTTTTCTGGTCCAATCAAATATAAAGGTTTTTGGTAATTGATCAGCCTAATTTCATCAAAATTATTACTAAATGTTAGAGCTAATGGCAAGCTGAGATAAACCATCAAACATCACAGCAGAGTTGGTTTGAGAGTTTCTTCCTCACCTCCTATAGAATCCAGTCGGAAGATTCTGTTCCAACGGTTACACTTCTCAATGCTCTCGTCATTTGAGTCCTGCAAACAATCCATTTTTAGATAATATTTTCAGTCGAATCATCTCTGTTTAGTCTTTATATGAGCCAAATCAATCTATCAAACACTCTCATTATCATGGGTCAGCTAATGCTTGTAAATGGTATAGGTTTTTATCTGGCCTAACCTATATTAAGAACCATAATGTGTCAATTGCACTGATATCATAGCCGGACCGGACAAGACGGGCCGGCTCCAGTTGAACGGGTCAGATTGCAAACGAGTCGGTTGACCGGTTTAGTCTAGCTTAATCTAGTCCAATAATAAACTTTTTTTACTTTTAATATTCTTAATAGAATAAAATGATGAATTAAAATAGTATAGTTTATATTTTTCAAAATTATGTTGTAATATTTACAAAAAAATTCAACTAATTGAACCAGACGATGGAATTGGTTGGATCGTGAACCGGATGCCTCACCGATTCAACCACGAGTCCAATTCTGATAACACTGGTTAATAGGTAGTAGTTTGATCATGGAATGCAAAACCAAAGGATCTTTGTTGGATTGAAATGAAAGAAGGCTTATATATTATTAACAATGGAAGTCATCTGTGAAGATGATTTGATCTTTCGTCACTTCCACATAAAGGCGCTGATGGAAAGCATAT
Organism: Pouteria campechiana; assembly: GCA_036873735.1. NCBI lineage: Eukaryota > Viridiplantae > Streptophyta > Magnoliopsida > Ericales > Sapotaceae > Pouteria > Pouteria campechiana. The sequence goes on from JAYJMB010042500.1 coordinate 23,265, forward strand.
GCAGATGTCGTGTGTAGTGCTAGGGACCAAACCCAGTATTTATAGAGTTAGAGGCACACCCATTAAGTGCCCGAACTCGCCAAATGGCATTGCCTACATGGGCTACTGTAGTGCATGGGCAGTTGCAAGCGCTTGCATGCTATGGTGGGTCAGGCCACCTACCGCCCACATGGGCGACTACATTATATAGGCCACCTTATTCTAACAGTCTCCCACTTGGTTGAAGTCCACCAACTTAATACAAAGATTTTAACAAACATATGACCATATACAAATTCTCTGAATATCTATTCTAATCAAATAATACTAACAATGCGAGTCTTTGTGACTGTACATCTTATCTTGACATATTTTCTTCTAAGTACTATAAAATTGTCAATTTTATCTAATTGAATACTTTATAGGTTTTATCTTTATGAACAACTATTCTTAAATATTATTCAGATCCTCTTTATCATCCCAACTGACAACAATTATTTTTCTCACTTCATACGCATAACTGTATGAAAAATAATAAACTTTAAGAAACTGTCTCATACACTATTAAAGACTCAACTAATCACATGCGGCCAACATGGGTACAAAAGGCCTTTATAGTAAGAGTCTTGATCATTAGATCAGCTACCATAAGATCCGTATCAATATGCCCAAGAGACATCTTATGTTTCTGAATCCATCCCGTAATGACTCGGCATTTAAACTTAAAGTACTTGTTACCAGTAGTAATCCTGTTGGTGTTGGACAAACGTACAGTAGCTGAGTTGTCACAATATATCTTAATGGATCTGGCAATATAATCCATCACCATTAATCTTTTGACAAACTTTCTTAGCCAAACTGCATAAGTACCAATCTCATAACATGTAAGATACTCTAAGTAGCAAGTAGAAGCTATTGCTAATTTTTATTTCTGGCTTTTCCATGACATTGTACTTCCAGGCATAATGAATACATATCTTGTAGTAGATTTGCTGGTATCTATGCAACCAGCCAAGTCAATATTTGGAAATCAAACAATATCTAGCTGATTTGTTCTTTTGTATGCGAGTATATAATCTTTTATGCCTTGAAAATAACAAAATACTCTTTTTGTAGCTCGCTAATGCTCTATGCCAAGATTACTTTGAAATCTGCCAAACATATTTTTAATATATTCAATGTCTGGCTGAGTACAAGTATGTGCATACATTAAACTCCCAATTAAAGATGCATATGAAATATTATGCATCTGTTTTCTTTCCAAATCGTTCCTGAGACATTAGAAAATAGATATTTTATCACCTTTAACCACTGACATATCATAAGGTGGGCAATTTTTCATTCCGAATCTTTCTAATATCTTAAGAATGTAAGCTTTTTAGGATAATTTAAGTAAACCCCTGGATCTATCTTTATGAATCTTTATGCCAAGAACATAAGAAGATTCTCCCATGTCTTTCATATCAAAATTATTAGAAAGGAATTATTTTATCTCATAGAGCAGTCCTAAACTACCACTAACAAGCAAAATTTCATCCACATATAAAATCATGATAATAAACTTGCTCTCACTTACTTTAAGGTATACATAGTAATATACTTCATTTTCTTCAAATCGAAATAAAGATATCACTATATGAAACTTTTTATACCATTGGGGAGAAGCTTGTTTTAATCCATAAATAAACTTTTTAAGCTTACAAACCATATGTTCATTATTACTGGATATAAACCCTTCAGGCTGCTCCATATAAAATTTTTCTTTAAGTTTTCCATTCAAGAAAATTATTTTAACATTCATTTGATGTAGCTCTAGATTAAAATGAGTTACTAAACTCATAATTATCCTGAATGAGTTCTTCATTGATACTAGTGAATAAGTCTTATGGTAATCAATGTCCTCCCTCTCAGTGAAATCCTTAGCAAATCAACGAGTCTCGTACTTCTCTATATTACCCTTGAAATCCCTTTCAGTCTTAAAGACTCATTTACACCTAACGAGTTTGATTCCATACGTTAATGGTATTAAGCTCTATACTTCATTAGTTACCATTGAGTTCATTTTATCTTTCATGGCATTGTACCAATATTTAGACTTATTAGAATCCATTGCTTGTGAAAATGATGAAAGATCATCTTCTAGTGGATATACCACATAGTCATATGAAATAGTCAATTTTCTAATCCTTGAGGATCTCCTTAATTCCTGGTGTACCATGGGTTGGGGTTCATGCATATTGATTTTTTATGGTATCTCAATTGGTAAGTTAGGATGATCTTATGGTTGATCTATGGTAATTGGTTCTCCTTATATTAGAATATTTAGTGTTAAATATATATGATGATCAATTATTATATCTTTATGAGTACTAATACTCCCTTCCTCAAGATTAATGATTTGAGTTTTACCATTCTCATTGAGATCCTCATCCTCAAAAAATCTAGCATATTTTGCTTCCACAATGATAGACTTATGTGAAAGACAATAAAACCTAAACCCTTTAGACTTATTAGCATATCCAACAAAATGACAACTAATCTTCTTAAATTCCAATTTTCTTTATGTGGGTCATATAATGTGGCTTCAGCTGGGCATCCCCATACATGAAAATGTATGAGTTTGGCTTTTCATCTTTTTCATAACCCAAATAGAGTTTCAGATAATGCCTTAATAGGAATCCTATTTAGTATATACACAATTGTCTTTATAGCCTCTCCCCACAATGGAAGTAGTAGAATTGAGTGACTTATCACACTTCTAATCATTTCCATGAATGTCCTGTTTCGCCTTTCAGCTACTATATTTTGCCAAGGTTCTCCAGGCATTGCATACTAAGCAACTATGCCCTGTTCCTTAAATAATCTTTCAAATGGACCTGGTTTTTATCTTGTACCCATATATCTGTCATAATATTTACTACCTCGATCTGATTTCATGATCTTTATTTTATGTTTTCTTTGACTTTTCACTTCAACTTGATAGACTTTAAATGCATCAAAAACTTCAGCCTTATTGTGTAAAAGAAATAGGTACATAAAACGTGAATAGTCATCAATAAATGTCACAAAGGATGTTTGGCCATCTAAACAAGGAACTCTGAAAGGACCACATACTTCAGTGTAAATAATTTCAAGAATCTCATTTGCTCTTTTAGCAACTTTGTTAATCTTAGTGGTTTGTTTTCCCTTAATGCAACTCACACAAGAATTAAAATCCGTAAAATTGATGTTTTTCAAAATATCATCTTTTACCAATCTTTGAATTCTCTTAATGGAGATATGTCCTAGTCTTCTATGCCATAAAATAGATGAGTTATCATCCATATGACTACGTTTAGTGCCAACCATAGTGTCATACAGAGCTAGATTATGATTTTTACCAAATAAGTTTAAGGAGTAAAGACCATTGATCAGTAATCCATAACCAACAATAATAGTTTGTTTCCAAATAGTCAATTTAGACTTATCAAAATAAAATTAATATTCTAATCCAACAAGTTTAGATATTGATAATAGGATTTTAGAAAATGATGAGACAAAAAGAGTATCTGGCAAATCTAAGATATAGCTAATGGAAAGAACAAGTCTAAAAGTCTCAACAAATACCACAAATGAGTGCATCTTATTCCCCATATAGATGTAGCACTCACTTTCCATTGGTGACCTTTGGGTCAAAAATCTTTGCATAGTATTGGATACATGAACAATGACATTTGAGTCAACCCACCATGATTTAAAAGTACACAACCAAATGAGATTCATAAACAAAAGAAAGATTAACTTTCTTTTTAAGCCAGGTGGAGTACTTTTGACATTCTTTTTTGAAATGTCCAGCCTTCTTACAAAAGAAATACTTTTTTACCCTTAAGTGTCTCTTTAGGCTTTTGACTTTAGGTTTTTCTTTACCCTTTCCTTTTCCTGAAATTTTTTCAAGATCCTATCCAACTCCCTGAGAAACTAAATAGGCACTTTTCAGGTTCTCCTACTTTAACTTCCCTTTTTCCTCAACACACATGGCTACTAATTCATTAACTGACCATTTAGCTTGATTGGTGTTATAGAAAATCTTAAATTGCCCATGTTTTGATGAAAAAGAATTGATTATAAAGTGAGCAAGAAAAGATTCATCAAAACCTATACCTCCCTTTTTAAGACATATTGCAATATCTCTCATTTCCATGATATGTTCTAATATATCAAACATTTCAGTATATTTCATAGATGATAATTTACTAATGAGATTACTAGGAACTGCCTTATCTGAGCTAATAAATTGATCCTCAATAGCTTTTATGTATTCCTTAGCTATTTTATAGTCAACGGATCCTCTTGTCCTTTTGAAAATGTGGGATTTGATCAGCATTAGACTCATTCTATTAGACCTTTCCGACTCCTTCTGCTCTTTCTTTTAATCCTCAGTACTTTCATTGGTTAGAGTAGGGGGGTGGTCAATCCTTAATAACAAGTCTAGATCAATATATCCCAAAGTAATGTAATCAGGTCTATCCATTCCTAAAATTGTCCCTAGAAAGCATTGGATGTGAGATGTCACGTTAATATCAATTGCAATTACCATACAGTGGCAATGTATTAAATGATATAGAAGATATTTTACTGAATTTGATGAAGAAAATAACATTTAATTGCCTAATGAGCATATACTCCATACCTGTGTGGCGACTAAATTTTATGCTAATTAAATTAATCACAATATCATTTCAATATCCTAATTAACTCATTAAGTTAAAAATCCTCTTATGGGATGGGATTTCTAAATTAATAAATTAATCATAATTTTGAAGATATTTTTCACTTTGGCAACTTCATAGATTTCATTCAATATTTCTTCTGTTATAACATTATTTTTGCATTTCATAGGTTACTGTGGCTACACCCATTCAACATCAAGTCTCGTTATGAATTCTATAATTTATTTTCTCATTAAGGTTGCTATGGCTATGTCAAGATAAGAAAATAAATTTAATGAAATCCAACAATATTGTTTTTATTTGAAAAATAATCTTAGATTTTTAATATGTATCCATACCTTATGATACATAATTAATGAAGCATCAAATATAATGGTTCAGTCAAGATTCTCCAGCTTTTACAAAATACACCATAGATCTAAACAATGAATCTAAATATTACATCCATAAAATAATGAATTATTTAAATAATTACAATATTCATGGATTCCCAATTAAAATTATAACCAAATAAGCTGGGTAACTAAGACATAAACCCACATAAACCCACATTCATCCTTACCAATAAATCATTAAATAAAATGCATTTCCACTTAATTATAAAGGCATGGAAATAAAGCATAAATAGTCAATAAAAAATGACATTTATCAATTTCAAATGGCAATTCTAACCCTCAAAAATACTATTCACATGCACTATTTATGTATTCTATTCACATGCACTATTCACCTATACTATTCATGCACACTGTACACTATTCAAATAGTATACATATACTATTCATATACATTGTTTATTTACTGTATAGATACATTGTTCAAATACTGTACATATACTGTTTATATATATTATTTATGTAATGTATAAGTATTATTCATTTACTGTACAAGTATTGTTTAATTACTGTATAAGTATTGTGGAAGTTTGAAAAAATCAACCGTAAGTACTCTACATGTTTGAAAAAGATATTAATAAAATAATCATTAAATATTATGCATATTTGAAAAAGATATTTATAAAATAATCAACTGTGAGATATTCATAAAATAATCTTAATCCCTTTCATCTTCACGGCTTTCAAAACCTATTTAGGATTCCAGCAATGATTTCAGCGAAGCTTATCATAAGCTATAGCCAAAAGCAAGGCTTTGATATCATTGTTGGATCGAAACGAAAGAAGACTTAGATATTACTTGTAGCAGAAGCCATCTGTGAAAAGGATTTGATCTTCCGTCACCTCCATGCTAACACACTAATGGGGAGCGTATGCAGATGTCTAAATAAATGTTGGGGACCAAACTCAATATTTATAGAGTTCAGAGGCACACCCATTAAGTGCTTGAAATCATCAAATGGTGTCGCCCGCACATGGGCTGCTTCGAGCGCTCACATGGTATGATGGGCCAAGCCACTTTATTCTAACAATCTTATCTTCTTGTGTTGACGACAGGCATGGATGACCCTGGCAATGTCTCAATTTCTATGGGGCGGCATGACACCAAAAGAATCCATTACTACGGCAGCTACCTGGCTGAACTGAAGAAGGCGATCGACGATGGGGCTAATGTAATCGGTTATTTTGCATGGTCATTGCTCGACAACTTCGAATGGTTGTCTGGATACACTTCAAGATTTGGCATTGTCTATGTCGATTACCATAATCGGAAGCGGTATCCAAAATTGTCCGCTTATTGGTTTCGTAAAATGCTTCGCCGAAAGCACCACTAAGCACCAAAGGACATACTCCCCACCCCCCCTTTTTATCCATGTTATCTTTTCCTTACCTTAACCATAGCAGAGTGTGTGCCGGAAAACTTATCATAATGTTCAAAATAATGGCTAGATTTTAAGTCTTTTATTTCTCTTGGCAAGTTTCATGAGTAAAATAACAACGGGCCGATAGACTTGTGGGTCCAAGCATCTTTTATATGTGAACTCATTTCGCCTGTCAGCCAACAAACAAAAATTATAGTAATAACTGCTATTAACTCCACTTAGCGTTGGATTAAGTTTTATGAATTGGCTTCAAAAGGCTAAAATCGAATTCGATTCAAAATGGGGGCTTATTTCCCTTGTGTTGTCCATTTGTTTATCTTTTTTTTTTATATATACATTTTAGCATGCAAGAAGTAGATCCTATTTAAAATGGTTTAGATAATTGAAAAAAAAAAAAATAGGTAGACCCCACTCATCTAGGTATTAGATAATGGGTGCAGGTTAGTCCTTTGACAGGATTAGATCTGAACTTTAATATTTACGAATCAGAGCAGGAGCATTTTAAAAATATAGGACAAATTAGAGGGGCATGATTGCAAAATAAAAAGAAAGAAAAATCAGAGTGTGCCTGCTTTATCACCAAACTTCAACGGCATCAATGCTGACTTCTTCAGAAAAATAAAAAGCAAATAATATAATATGATCGGTCTCACATGCATGTGAATGGGAAGAAAATCGGGGAATGGTACGAATGGATATAATATTGTGAAAACCAGGTCAGTTTGATTTTCTGTTGTTGGTGAAGTCATCTCCAGACGCATGTTTGACTGTATTGTTTGATTGTTAACTATCCTGCTATACCCATGTTACACATCGGTTTGCCGTGATCTTTAACTCGCAAAGATCACATCATTACTTTGAAATAGAGGGAAAGATCACATCGTTACTTTGAAATAAAGGGAAAGCAGTCACGTTGTTTTAGGCCCGGCGGCTGTAGAATTGAAGTATCTTTGAAAAAGTGTTGTGGTAATAAAATTTATTAAAAAGTATTTAAATTAAGATATTTTTAAAAATAATTTTTGAAGATTTTCAGGTCTCCCAAAATCAGCTTCAAATCATTTAAAATAGACAGTTGGTATGATTTGATAGAACCACAGATCCAACAAATCTGATCTGCGTCTTGTTTCATGTACATTAGCAAAACTTCTAAGTAACCAGGCACCGTTTCGAGATTATTCGATCCAAATCATTTCACTCCTTCATAAAAAGCCGCGCGCCCCACTTTAATCATACACATCTGGTCAATTTCCTACACAGCCCGCATGGCCGTTCCAGAGAAAGCGAAAGCGGTCCACGCCATGAAAAAATTCGAAAACTACACCATCGGCCCCAACCTGGAATTCGTATTCCAATCTCAAATCTCAACTATTCTTCTGATGGGTCGCTAAGATAAAAGAATTGCATAGAAATTAAGGTATTTTAAACCTCAAGTGATGCATTTGAAGTATATTTCTGTTCTAATTTCTGAAACAGCCTACTCTTACAATGTCAGGTCATTTTACGGTTTGTCTGTAGTGAATCTTCCGTTTTTCCTTTTTCTTTCTTTTTCTCTTGTAAAAGCACGTACTTACCCAAGGGGTTGGCTTTCCCAGACAGCATGAAATAGAGATTCGGATAAGACCCCGATCGCTGCCCCAGTATGGCGACAGCGATACTCAGGATCCGATGAAACGAGAGATGTAGACCCAAAATATATCGGCAGTACCAACGGTCGTGGGTAAAGAAAAGTTGCTTTTGTGCGTGAAACGGCTTCGAGGCGATCCAACTGCATAAAATACTTTAAATGAATTAATTATTTTACTTAAAAAATAATATAGATCCGACATTTAGGTGGGTTATATCAAAAATATAATATGGATGAGGTTTTTTCTACTATTCAATTATCTGGGACCGAGAATGATTTATTTTGTTATACATATCATCTAAATTATTAAATATATTTTAAAGTAAATAATTAAAAGATAAAATATTTTCTATATATGTGTTAATGCAATCAATCTTGCAATAAATACTTAATTTCTATAACTTTTAACATTAAAAAACTAATACGTATTTAAATACTGCATAGGATGCCATAAATCAGAAACTTGAAAAGTAACGCCGGCCGCATTAAATATATATATA
>JAYJMB010042511.1:0-16483 GCA_036873735.1 Pouteria campechiana
GTATGCCGCATTGTAAAAATTTCTAACACTTGACAATAGTGAACATTTACATTTTTGAAATTTCTAGGGCCTTACACCTATGTTCGCCATATGGCGAGGAGTGGCCTGGTTGGCCAATGGGCAGTTGTGTGGGCAGCCGACACGGCCGGGTGTTGCTATTGGCCTAGATGGCCTAATTGCTATGATTGGCCTGAGTAACTATGTAGGTGTGTTTATGAAGAACTAGTAATCTTATGAGTTAATGAGGGTGGGGTGCCACTGGATACAGCAATATGGCTGTGTGAGCCTGGCAAGCTTCTAGCCGGGAGTGGACCTGATGCGCTGAAGAGTGAAAGTGTAGTATTATGGTTTGTGTGCCTCTTAGAAAGAAGTGTGTGCATGATGGTGGAGTAGTATACTAGCATAAAAGGTAATCATGGATTGACAGATAAAAAAAAGGGCAGTATGACGTATCAGTATTCGAGCCGGTATTGATCGGTTAACTATGTATATGATATCATTATGAGTATGTGTATGAAATAATTAATGAGATATTAACATTAAAATCTTAAAAAAACTTGGCCACTGACTGACTATGATATCCTACATATGGCATGGTATGTTTTGTCTGTTTGCATCATTGTTTACTACTCTATTTGTTGTTGTTTATTATATTATTTATAGTCATGTTTTTTCCGCCTACCTGCTTACTGAGTTTTGCCTAGACTCACCCTTTTATTTAAATTTTTAGCTGACAGGTCAGTGAATTGAGCCCAATAGGGTTTTGGGTCTCGTGATGGGGCTAGGCCGTGACATCAGTAGAGGATTTACTCTTTTTTATGATGTATGATGATGTATATTATTGGATGGATTTTGGATGTATATTAAACATGTATCATTACTTAGTTTTATAGCATATCATTTTTGGCGTGGGTGTATATAATTTGAAACTTAGCAATTTTCATAATATCTCATGCCAAATCATCATAATCATTGTATTAACTCATTTTTCCATAAATTTATAAGCATATATATCAATTTAAGCCCCAAACATCCAATAATCCCAAAACCCTAAATCATAATGTTGAGATTCGGTTGAGAAATTAAACTTATCGTCATTTACAAGTGTAGCCATCCTTCCCAAATGAAGGACCAAGCTCCTAACTTTATGTGGCTCCATCCATTTGGGAAAATCCAACGTTTTTTCCATTTTCTACCATTTTCTATGGTTTGAATGGGTGAAAATCAAGTTTAACAAAAAAATCACAAGTTTATCATACAAAGTATTTAGCTAAATGGGTCTAGGGACATGAGAATGGCATTAGGGACAAAGAATGGAACAAAAAATAAAAAATATCTTCACTGACTGCCCAGTTTCGTTACATAGAAAACCTGTATTGCGACATAGACTTTGTTGACTACCCAGTGTTGCATTATAGAAAACCTATGTTGTGATATAGACTTTGTTGAATACTTAGTGTCATGGCATAGAAAACCTATATCGCAACATAGACTTTGTTGACTGCTCAATGTTGTAACATAGAAAAACTATGTTGCGATACTAACCTGCTATCCCAATATACTGCTAGTAATTTGAGCATAAATTTTACATATAATGTCCAAATTCAAGGGCATTGGAATGCTAAATTCAAGGGCTACAAATGTTATGTTAACAACCTTTTCCAAATCATCCTACAAATATGTCAAAATTTCAATAAACTTGATCTATCTCATTCATCTTATTATTATTCTTTTATATTTTGTCTACTTACTGAGTTGCCCGGACTCATACCTTCTTAATCTATGTTTTTAGCTGACAAGACAGGTAGAGAATTTCAATTATGGATTGGGATTAGCGAGCAAGAGTAGAAGATATTTTAATGGCATGCTAGAATGTTAGGATTGGAATCCCATTATATAATTATGTATGATTGTATTTTATTCCAAATGTGTAAACTAAATGTAACGACATATCATAGTAAATTATTCATGATATTGTAGATGGATTTGTATTAATCCTAGGAAATGCATTGCCATCATGATTTAGTTTCGATCTTGGGCAGAGGCAGAGCTGTGAGTATGGGTATGTGTGTAGGTATAATTATTTCCATTTGATCATAGAAATATAAAATTTTAGGTGATATCACACATGCATATTACGTGTAAATGCCTTATATTTCAGGGAATATTCTGCCAGATTTTTGGTAAGATTCTTCTCTAGAATATAAGATGGTAGCATTACGTATCGACCCCGGTGTGGCGTGGTTGAAACGCATAGGGTGGGGGTGCGGGGCGTTACAGTATTCCTCATATACCATACTAGTCACAATGACCATATCACTAAGATATACCATCATTCATGTGACTAAGATATTTCATCAAATATGCCCTCAAGGCCCAACCATTAATACATGCTACAAAGACTGATCATCCATAATTCAACCCATGCCCAACATGGCACATAATCCATGATAAAGATTAATACAAATCACAAAGAATGCATATAAAAGGGGAATTGCACTTTAGCACACAAAAATAGCATCTACATTACAAGGAAAACATCTTAAAGATAAACTCAAGCATTAAGCTTGCTTTTCTAACACTGATATCTAAAAATCAAATTCTCACAGAGAGTTCAATGCATTAAATCCATAGGATCCTCTAAAACCTAGTTCAAAATAATTAAATATATATATGGTTACAACATACAAATCACAATGTAATTGGATAATCACTATCCCTATCAAGTCAAGCATTCACAAATTCATTTAAAAAAAAAAAGAAACCTACTACCTCAATGAAAAACAATCTTCACAATATAGAGTTCAATGTTGCCTCCCTTCTATTCCTAGTAATGTATAATGATTTATCTACCAAGTCAAGCTCAAGCAACCCTACGTTCATAGCATACATCATAAACTCGAATTTACACATGCTTTAAATTGGAAACCTCGCCCAAATCACAAAATGGGTGATTTTTCATGAAATTCAATGGGTTATAGGAACCTAATTATCTCATTAAGGTGTTTCCTTGTTTATGTACCATAAATACATGTTCCAAATGCTCAATTTAGTGGAAGTCAATACCCATCCCAAATTAGGTTCCACATGGATCAAATTGGGGATTTTGAAGCTAAATCACTGTTCTAGTAATTTCTTTACTTAAACACCATAATGAAGGTTAGTATTTACCCTAAATATCATTTTCCTCAGCTCCCATATTTGATAAGTTTGCCAAGTTGCAAAACAGCCCCTACATTCACAATTCTCATAATCTCAAGAGAGTAAATAGCCCTAATCACATGACTTGGGGTGGGAATCCATGGATCTTCTATTCTAACATCAAGACTCATTAGATTACATATATAATATATCAATTAAACACGTTGATTCATCCATTATTGAAGGAAATCATAGGGTCTACATGAATTTGCTATTTATAGTTAATGGGTTTACCAATTTTCAAAATACATGGTTGAAATCAAGTCTAATGATGGGTCTTTTGTTGGTCTCATATGAGTGGTAGCTCAAGAGTGAATTGAGCTTCTAAAAATTTTGGCCAAATTAAAGATTAAAGTGCTAGAAAACAAATAGAACAGATCACACAGCACAAAACATAGGAATTTTTATAGTGGTTCGGTCCAAACATGGCACCTGGTTCATTATCTAAGTCAACCTCTCTTGTTGTACTTAGATGCCACTAAACACCTATTGGTTTTAAAAGCTCACCAACAAACTTTACAACCATTGGTTTCCAAGCTGACTATAAAACTTATGCAAACACCTAACAAGATTTACTTGCTATAATCAACAACACAATTAACAAACCCCTTGCTTGTTGTCCCAAATAATAACAGAAAACTATACAACTGAATGCCTCTTACATAAGCATATTTGTAGAGAGTTAAGAGTGGAAAAAATAAATGCATTACAATAAGTACAAGAATTTCAGACTCTAAAGGATTTGCAAAGGAATAAGATTTAAATGCAATTGGCATGTTGCTTAGTGGAGTTGGAAGAAAACTTTAAGACTTGAGTAAATGCTCTTAGAATGTTCTATCTGTAAGATCTCAAACTTGCTAATTTTTGCAACATACTTATTTGCTCTTCCTATACTCACTTTCAAATCTTCCCATTGAGGTTGGTGGAAACCATTAAATGTGAGGGAACATTCAAAAATCCAACCATTGAATCATTCTATCGGCTTCATACCATCAGAAATAAGCATGTCTGGAAAGGGAGAGAACACTTTGTTGGAAATTCACGCTATTGGTTTTGTTCATAGTTTTGCACTATCCAAAATAACTTCAAATTGTAAGAAAGATTCATGCAAATAATTCAGACCAGTTTCATCTAAAATGCTTCATAACATCTAAAATAAGTTTTTCACAATGTCTGAAGTAGCATAAATTGCTTAGCCACACATCTAAGCTTCAACTTTGTCTGAAATTAGTCTGACAACATCCAAAACATTGTTAACTCTTCAACGTCTGGACTTTAGACTTTTACATGATCAAATTCAACTTCACATTGTCCAAGCTTGAATTTGCTTCATCTGAAGCAACGTGTTAACCATCTTAAGCATAGTTTTAAGCTCTACTTGGGTCTTAACTTAGGCATCTCTTCTGATTCACTTCAGTAGTTGTCTAAGAACATGTCCAAAGTGACTTTGGGGATCTTGTATGATGCCAAACATATCCTTCAACTATAATATAGGCTTGGAAGCTTGTACCTTTCGTCTGAAACATTTTCATATAGTTTTCTCATGTCTATAGTCTTCATATTTTAGACACACTAAATTTCTTGAAGTTGTTCCTCATGATTTTAGACATGTCCCATTGTGTTTGAAATTTTCTTCTATGTTCAAGGTAATTAGACCTTTGAGCATCTACATTTTCTTCCTATATTTGTGGATCTTGTCTCTAATATGATCAATGTACGTTGTCCACTTGACTGATGTTATATCCTTGATATATATACTTATTACTGCACACTTAGAAAATAATAGTCAGTACCTTTAACATTCACTCACATGATTTTGCTCATTATCAAAACTCAACTAGTTAAATATGTTCATTATCAAAATCAAGATAAGTAAAGGAGGTTTGGATCAATAGCTTTTGCCTAAAATCATTTCCTACACCCCTTTCATACATTAAATCACACAAAATCTCCTTACCTATTGTTAAAATCAATAAACCCAAGAATAATAGCATAATTATCCTCCTCTTCTCATGTCTATTGCTGCACCTTCTGCCCACATTGCATGGGAGCAAAAATCTTACTAACTGTGGCTTCTTCTTGCATTTCTTAAAGGTTTAATGGAGGTTTTTTTTGGGGAAAGTGAAGAGAGAGGAAGAACAAAATATGGAGAGGGAGAGAGAATGGGGGAGTGACGAGTTAGGGGAGGCTTGTAGCATGGGCTTTTCCTTTTTTGGAAACCCCCTTGGTAACTCACTTAAACCATGCCTAATTTAGAATATAATATGATGCACCACTTTGGCTAATTTTCCAACTACTCCAATGCACTTCTTGATATAATTTATTGCTTGATTCTTATTTATACTATCCTTCTCAATCCCAACGAAAATATTTCATTGAAAAATAATGTATTCCCCCCATCCAAAATTAATTAAAAAGTTAAGATATATTTGGGGGCTGAAAATCCTTAGTTCACCTTCGAATTTTTGAATTTGATACAAATACACTCCAAATCACTTTAAACTTTGGGAAGTGCATTCCCTTACATTACACATCACAATTAAACACAATTAATGTCATAAAATCATGATTAACATTGCTTGATCAAATTATGGGCTATTAACTAAACTACTTGATAATTAGGCCTCAAGTGACACATCCAAAGATCCATTCCACAACTCATGCACATTTGTGTCATAACCCAACACATGAATACACTAATGGTCATCATTCATATTACTCAGTTATGATTACACAAGTGCAATGCCCTGCACCCCCACCCTATGCGTTTTGACCTTGCCCCCCAAGGTCGATGCAAAATGATACCATTTCCCTTATTCTCTTAGGAAGTCTTCTCATAATCCCACAATTTTCCTATTTTTAATTGGAATTTTATCCACATTTTCAGCAAAGTCTATCCTGCCTTTTTAGCATATAAACCTGTGCATACATTTATGAATTATCTAAAATTATATTTAACAATCATAAAACATTAACATACACCCCAACATTTAACCACAGCCAAGAATCTACTTCGCCCCATGATGGCAATACACAATTGAAATAATTTACATCCATTCACAAGTACATAATGACATGACAATCATTTTACAATATTATAAAAACTCAAAATACATCACTGCTTAAATTTATATAGTTTTGAATGATTATACATACAACATAAGAAATGTCCATTTGTACTTCTAAAAAGCAAAATAAATTTATTGTCATGAAGCTCCCTTGCTTAATCTATCCACTAAAAACATATAATAAAAAAGTGTGAGTCTAAGTAAACATAGTAAGTAAGCATAATAGAAAACAATAAGTAAAATAATAGCATATTCGCAATCATATGATCTACTATATTATAAGTCATGCAAGCAATTCATATCAATCAAAACAATGCCATTCCGGCACAATATAGTTTAACATCATATTCTAACCAATATCTCAATCATGCCTTTCAGGCACTTTCCTTCTAAATCACTCTGAATTCCTCACATATGCATTATCGTATCTGTGTTAGGCACCACTTATCCATTAATAACTTATAAGCATCCACATACCCTATCATCTTTTATACCATATATCACCATGGAATGCTTACCATTCCATTAATACATAAATTCACTAAGCTTATTAACAATATGAATTTGAGATACAACTAGTCTCAACAACATACAACTAATACAATCATAATTCATGGGTTTTCCATAATCCCCATTCATAAACATATGCTCATAAATAATTGAATATAATCAATGAGATACTTACTATCAAATTTTAACAATAGATTCAAAAGATAGCCTACTTACCTTGAATGAATTACCATACACTCCTCAAGCTCCATGCCTTTTCATCCTTTTCAGAGTATCCTGTACAGGGCAACAATCCCATTCAATTACAAGATAAGTTAACTAATGTACATGAAGCCAAATAATTTCTCCTTTTGCACATTTCCATTCAATTAAATGAGCTTATCAAACCATAAGTCATGTATTCCATACATAACCTTAATACCCCTTTTTCATAATCAATCTCAGGTTACTTTATGCTTAGTCACTCAGATAGCCTTTCTTATAGAAACATTTCATCATGCAAGTTATAAGTATCTCTTTCATAGTCATTTACAGTCTACATTGTTGGTTAATCAACCAACTCACTTCCCTTATGGAAGTAATTCATAAAACATGTAATAAACATCATTTTCCAACTTATTAGCTTTACTGATAATGTCTTAACTTCTATAACAAGTTAATTAGCCTTTACATTCCCTTAAACCTTTATAGTCATACTTAATACACAAATGCATCTCTCATATATCATAATTAACACTAAAATAGCTTTAATACAACTCAACTAGGCCTTTAAATTAACCAAAGCTCACATGGCCCACACAAAAAACCTTTTTAATCCCAATTAGGACATAGTCCAAAAATCCAATTTTTCACATCCAATCAACCCAAACAAGTCCCATAACTATTGTAATCAAGTTATTAGGCAAACTTTTTTATCAATTACATCATTTCATACCAATTCTACCCTTAGGGTTACTGTTCATGGGTGGGGTTAATGCATAATCATGAATTTTCAATTCTAAACATGCCAAAATCATCACAAAGCATATTTTACTCATTTTCCTCATCAGTTCAACAATAAAGATCCATCGTCCTCCCTAAAATCTGCATAAATGAATTGGACATAAACCCTAATAATGAAAATCCCAAAAATCGAATAGGGCAAAGCTTGTTACCTTCAATCTCGAACATGGCTACCATCCCTAAGCAAGAATCCCACTCACATCATCCAAGATCTTCATCATGTGTAGCAAAACTCCTCTTTCTACCATTTTCCACCATCCAAAATGACTAAAATTGGATATAAAAGCTAGAAGCTTTGCTATCATACATAATCTCAATGATTTTGCCATGAAAATGATGTAAAAAGAAGTATATAAAGGATGGGTTTTTCAAGCTAGGGCATGGGAACTAAAGGAAGAAGAAAGAATGAAGAAAAAAATGTAAAACAAATAATGAAAAGTCACTTAAAAACCCAACCGCGTTGGATTTTGGTGTCGCGATGCCAAAATTTTCTCACTTTTAACACCCCAGGTGTTACAACAAGATAATCATTGCCACACATTTCCTACACCACATGGATATCACCCATGTCCATAGCTAGTTCAACTCATGACCATGTCATAATTATACTACCTTGGTTCCATGACCAAGTTTTTAATGCATTATGCCATCTCGTGACTCATATAATCACATATGTAATTAACTCATGCAAACACATTGCAATTCCACATCATTCACATGCCTAGCCTCCACAAGGCTTACATACACACAGATAATCATATCACATAGTACATGAAAATCTCATAATAAATTCAAGTAATTCATGCACATAGCTATCACAAAACAAACTTACCTCCAAGCATGGTCTGTCACATCCCATCCATCTTATAAAATGTTTTAACCTTAAAACTTTAGGCCTCACTCCACAAATATGGATACTTAGCCCACATTACCTCCTCTTGCTCCCATGTCACCTCATCCTTAGTGTGGTTGCTCCACTAGATCTCCATAAGAAGAATCACCTTGTTTCTTAGTTGCTTTTCCTTGCTATCTAATACTCAAATCGGTCCCTCTATATACTGCAAGTTCTCTCCAATCTGTATCTCTTCCAATCTCATCACATGAGATGGATCTGGCTCATACTTTCTTAATGATGATATGTGGAACATATCATGCACTCCACTCAGAGATGGTGACAATGCCACTTGATACGCTACTTTGCCGATCCACCCTAGGATCTTATAGGGCCCCACATACCTCGAGCTTAACTTGCCTTTAGTGAAAAACCATAGTAGGCCTTTCATAGAAGACACTTTCAAGAACACCTTATCCCCCACTTGAAACTCCAAATTTGCCTCCACATATCTACATAACTCTTGTGGGATGATTTAGTAACCTGGATCTTCCCTTTGATTCGTGACACATTGTCTATTATGTCTGCAATCATCTATGGGCTAATTAATGCACCTTCGTCTAGAATCCTAATATAATGGTGATCTACATTTTCAGCCATACAACAACTCAAATGGAGCCTTGCCCCTTTCGAGCACACATGCCCTTAGCATGTCCTTTAATTATCGATTCACCTATTTCGTCTTTCCATCTATTTGTGAGTGGTATGTGGTGCTAAAGTCTAACCGAGTCCCCATGGCCTTATGCAATGCATCCCAAAACTTTGAGGTGAACATCGAACCTCAATTTAATATGATAGACTTAGGGACACCATGCAACCTCACTACCTCACTATCTCCTTGTGATAAATCCAAGTATACTTCTTAGCCATGAATGTCATTTTCATAGGTATAAAGTGGGCCACTTTAGTCAACCTGTCTACAATCACCAAAATACCATCATATCCCATTGTTGTCTGTAGTAATCCTATAATGAAATCCATAGTAATGTTCTCCCATTTCCACTCAGGAACCTCAACAAGCTGCAATAAACCACCCAGCCTCTGGTGCTTAGCCTTCACCTTTTAACATGTCAAATACTTTGCCACATATTTGGCTCCATCATTCTTCATACCATTCCACCAATATTGTGACTTTAAATCATGATACACATTCATACTTCCTAGGTGAATAGTATATGGTAGGTAATGTGCTTCTCCAAGTACCTTCTGCACGACTACACCTTCCCTAGGAAGTGCAACCCAATTCCTATATCTCAAGATACCATCCATGCCCAACACAAAGTCTAATATTTCACCATTTCGAGTTTTCTCTTTCAGCTTTTGGAACTCTTCATCCATATTTCCCTCTTGAGCTAGCTTGATCTCATCTATCAAAGTTGGTTATATGATCAACTAACACATCTATGAAACTATCCCTTTCATACCCACATGCAAATCCAAGCTCCTCATTTACTCAAATAACTCCTTTTGAGTAAGCATACACACTATGCTACTCCTTGACTTCCTACTCAAAGCATCAGCCACTACACTGGCTTTCCCTAGATGGTAATGGATATTTAGGTTATAATCTTCTAACAACTTCAACCATCGCCTCTGTCTTATGTTCAATTCTTTCTGGGCGAAGACATACTTCAAGCTCTTATGGTCAGTGTAAACATTACACTTCCCACCATACAAATAATGGCTCCATATCTTCAATACAAATACAACTATTATTAATTCCAAATCATGCATTGGATAGCTCTACTTATGTGTCCTCAACTGCCCAGACATGTACGCTATATCATTTCCATTTTGCATTAGCATGTAGCGAATTCCTTTCTTTGAAGCATCACTATAAACCACAAATCCTCCCTATCGAGATGGTACTGTCATCACATGCACTTCCACTAATTGCCACTTCAATTTTTTAAAAGCTTCCTCATAGTCCAATCAAACTTGCTTCCTTTGCAAGTCAATCTATTCATAGGCACAACAATTGTGGAAAACCCTTTCACAAATCTCCAATAATATCCTGTGAAACCTAAGAAATTCCTCACCTTTGTCACATTACTTAGTCTTGGCTAGTTCACCACTGCCTCTATCTTGTGGGGATCTACTGAAATACCATCTTTGAAAAGCACATAACCTAAAAATTTTATACTATTCATCCAAAAGTCGCACTTCTTGAGTTTAGCATATAACTCTTTTCCCCTAGCTTCTGAAATGTCACCCTCAAATGGTGGTAAGGCTGCTCTCTACTCTTCAAGTATATTAAGATGTCATCAATGAACATAAGCACCAATTGATCTAAATAAGGTCTAAACACCCGATTCATTAAGTCTATAAAGGTTGCGGGAGCATTCATCAAACCAAATGGCATCGCTAGAAACTTGCAGTGCCCATATCTCATCTTGAAGGTAGTCTTAGGTATGTTTATAGACTTAATCCTCATCTAATGATACCACAATTGCAAATCAATCTTAGAAAACATTCTCGCCCCTTGCAACTAATTCAACAAATCATAAATACAGGGTAATGGGTACTTATTCTTGATGGTCACCTTATTAAGCTCTCTACAATCGGTGCACAACCTCATGCTCCCATCCTTCTTCTTTACAAATAATGTTGGTGCCCCCCATGGTGACACACTAGGATGGATAAACCCTTTATCCATCAAATTTTACAACTACATTTTCAATTCCACCATCTCTACTGATGCCATTCGGTATGGAGCTTTCTATATTGGTCAGGATCAGGTTGAAGATCAATACCAAAATCTACTTCTCTTTCTGGAGGTAACCATGGCAATTCATCTAGAAATACATCTAAAAATTCTTGTACCATAGGTATATCCTCTAACAATCTATGCTTTCAATAAACATCCATGGTAGACATTAAGTATGCCTCACACCCCTTTTGTACTAAGCTCATGGATCACATTGCCACTATTAGGTTAGGCACGTCACCTCTAAGTAGACTCCTAAAGATGATCTCAACTTCATTCGAAGTCCTCAAAGTAACCTGCTTGGTCTTACAATTCACCTTGCCTCATACTTCACTAGCCAATCCATGCTAAGGATGATATCCAACCCTTCTATGTCCGATTAGGCAAAAACCCAAGAGGGGAGGGATGAATTGGGTACTTAAAAGTTATTGCTCAACCCCTTTAGGATTAATAGTCCCTCAAGCAATCAATTACTCATTCAACTGAAGCACAAGTAAATAAGACAAATGGATTTTTATAGTGGTTCGAGTAAATACTCTACTTCACTCTTCTAAGAACACTTTCCTCTTAGTGTCTTGGGTTCCACTATTTTCAATAGTAAAAATATAATAATGCTCCCAGCACTCTTCTAGATTCCAGCTCTAGAGGGCATAAACACAGTGCTCCCAGCACTCTTCTAGATTCTAGCTCTATGGGGCATATTTACAGTACTCCTAGCACTCTTTTAGATTCCAGCTCTAGGGGGTGTAAATAAATAGCTCTTGTCTGCACTCAAATAGTCATAGCTCTTCTTGAGTCTAGTCTCAACTACTAGCTTAAGGAATTTACAAAAGATAAATATTAGAAGTTGAAGCACAGGTATTTCTCAATAAGCATAGGGGAAGGTTTCTGAAAATTAAATGCAAAATTAAATGATCTTCCTGAAAGGTGGTTGGAAGCCTTCAAAGAAAGTTAAAGAAGGTTTGAATGTAAGGCTCTTAACTCTTAAAGAATAGCAGGAGGTTTAGCTAAGATTAGCTTCAAGTTCCTTTCTCCTACTCCAATGATGCTTTATTCATAGTTGCTTTTAATTCTAGCCATTGGTGGTAGGTGAGCTCCGTTAATGACAAAAGACCATTTTGATTAGAGTATTTGAATTCTCAGACTTCTACTTAATCCTTATTTATTGAAATGCTTGCAGTGTTGACCTTGGAGAAGATGATTTCTAATTTCTTAATAAGCTTTGGTCAAGGTATTGCTACAATGGCTAAGTCTTTCATCAATATGGAAAGGGCGTTATTAATGTTAAATGAAGACTAATGATTCGGATTATCCATTACTCATCTTTTAGTTACAACAGATGAAGTATTTGTCTAGTTGTTCATTAGACAAAGTTCCTTTGTGTTCTGGTTTGTCTTTCATAATTACCAAATGAATCATGGAAATGTCATTGCATCACATCATCTAATGGGTTGTCTATTGTAAGTAACAGACAAAATGTTGGAATGCAGACGGATTTTCTTCATTGCTTCATCTGATGGGTTGTCTGTTATAAGTGACAGACTAAGCATTAAGTTACAGACAAATATTTTTCATGGCCTTGTCTATTAGGTTGTTTATTGTAGATAATAAATGAGCTTAGTTGAACAGACAAACGTCATTACTATGCTAGATGAATTTTTTGCTCTACCATTCGACCTTCACTTCTCCACTTTGTCTTTTCATAGTAGACGATCATTAGCTCACTTATGATAGATTAAGTCTTTGCTCTTTCATATGACTTTTCACTGCTCTGCTAGAAGATCTTCACTTCTCTACCTTTGTCTATTCTCAAAAGATGACCATTGGCTTAATTATGGATTGCTTATGGCTGTATGTACACTACTTTGCATCTGTCAGATATAATCTTCCACTTTGATAGATGAATGGAAACAGTTGAATCTTTTTCATTCATGCTTTATTTATAATGGCACTTCATCTTTTGCTACTTTACTCACCCAAGCCTGGACACCTTAGAATATATTTTATGTGCTCATTTTTCATAAAACCTGCAACTTGATTTTGCATACTAAAATCTTGGCAACAACCATTAGTACATAATGTTTAATCAAGTTTTTTTGTCATCAAAACCATGCATTTATTCAACATTCTCCCCATTTTTTATGATGACAAAACTTGATTAAAAATTATCTTATAAAAGATAATCTCCCCCTAAATGTATTAATCTAAAAATGGTGTAAAGTTTAATTATTGCTCAAGTTGCCATCTTCTAATATTTTCCTTGTATTTTTTTATATATATTCTCTCCCTGATTATTTAAAGATTATGCATTTTTATATTCCCTTTTTGAGATTATTTGTATATTCTTTCTCCCCTTTTTTGTTAGAAGGAGATAATTTGTATATTCTTTCTCTCCTTTTTTGTTAGAAGCAAAAAGAAATGCCCAACCCCAAGAAGTAAAGGCCAAACAAAAGGAGATAAACAAGAAAAGATGTTATTTCATTTCAGTACAGTACAAGCAAAGATACAAAGCAAATTGGCCTAGATACAAACATTCTAAGTCTAGGGAGATGGAACAAGAGATTGTGGTGGACCTTGAAGGAGGGGTCTCCACACAGTGGGAGGATGTGCATCCAAAACTTGGAGAGGTTTCTTCAAGTGTGATAAACCATGATTTTGGATGGTGGATGAGAAGATGAGGGGTGGAAGATGGATGTAATATACTTAATTTTTTTGTTCCCCTCCTCTTCATATGCCCATGATACATCAACTTTTATGAACATCTCCAAACTCAATGCAAACAAATTCAACTTTTATGTATACCAATTCTTAACATTTAACATACATCAACTCAAATAGTTTAGGCTCACAATGAAATTCAATGTTAGTCATATGGGGAATTATACAATTTTATTAGACACTAGTTCAAGTATTAACAATTTAAGTGAGCCACAACAAAAGCCCATGCTGCAAGTCGAGTAACATTCACAAATATAGTAGTATCAATGTTCAATATAATTGAAGCATTATCATCCTACCATTTTATCTTGTAATAGTTGTCATAATATACATATCCCATCAATTTCGATAGAATTCATCTCAACAAGCAAAACATATTTAATTGGAATATCCTCACTGCATATCATCATCTACAGTAATTAATCACATTATTACCAATTATAATTTCAAGTGAAATCCAATGATAATCAATACAATTTTGGAATATTTGCTAAGTCATTCAACAATTCACATGCTTACAGGCCAAGTACAGTACACCTGTCATCTTGTATACAAACTTGGTCATCATTAAAACTTCATTAAGGAATCCTCAAAGTCCCTAAGAATATGATCATTAAGCTATCAAAATACCAAAATAAGCTCATTTCCTCAAGTAAACATCTAGAGATCATATCATATCATGTCATATCAAATAGAATCAATCTAATTCACAAAACTCTGTAAAACAATAACATTTAATATTCAACAATATGCATATAAACACGACTACGCTTCCACTACGCTACTCTATTCCCAACAATTATGTATCACTTCTAAGTCATCATTGTACTATTATAGCACACCTTCCTTTTCTATCAATATCCTTTCATAGCCATTCATATCAATAACATGTATTCTTGAATTATCTGTCTTAGCTCAAACAAAGTTTCACTTCTTTGTCTATTAATCTTGCATTTTTATCATCAGACGAATCCATTCTTCTAACTTTTTTGGTCTGACAAAGTTTTCTTCACTTTGTGCATAATTGTCTGAGCGGTTGTTCCTTCTTTTCTTCATTTGCCCATAATTAAGAAAACAAATGCCCATAATAATGGAATATTTCTTATCCCAATCTTATGTCAAACAACAATAATAGAAGGCCTACTTACCTTAGTAGAGCTAATGCCATAGCTTCTCAAGCTCCATCATTGCCTTTCATCATTAGTCAATTGATTTGATCCTGCACAAATATGGATTCAATTTATATATATTCTCATTAGAACATTTCTTCATACATTTAACTTGCCTAATGATATAACAACATTGCTTGCATTCTTGACATTGTACAATTCACATTTAACATGCTTATATCAAAAAACTTTCTTCAACAATTCATTACATCCCAAATAAACCAAGCTCACATCCCACTTTATGATTCATTAACCTCTAATAACCATCACTTCATTTATCCATCTATACATTTCAACAAAGTATCTTAAGGGACTTCCATTTTCAACCATGTGAAATCATCATATAACACAAGAAACATTCCAATAACCTTAGAAATAGGTTAATTAAGTTCTTCATGCAACTAATTTGCTACTTAGGCACTTTATACAAAAAAGCTCTTTCCAATTCAATTTAGGTCATTGTCCAAAATCATATTTCTCACTCTTAAACAAGTCCTAGAACACCTTAGTCAATAAATTCTACATACTCCTCCTTAGTTAGTACACATAAGCCACAAAATTTGGGAAAAATTCACTATTCACAATAAATGCAAAACCCTAACAAGGCAAATCATAAGTTCTCATGTGCAAACAAGCCCCAACACACTATAATCCATTAATAAAACATTTTTCCCATTGTTTTAATACCCAAAGCCATCATTTCCCTCAATTTTCCACTGTTCCAAAAAATCTACAAAACCCTAACATTTACCATGTATTTCACATATGGCTTCATCCCCACAATGAAAATCCATACCAAAACTCTCCATAGCCTTCATAAGGTGCAAGAAAACTGAGTTTTCATCTTTTCCCATCATTCAAAAAGATAAATTTTTGGCTAAGATACATACGTGAATGATTACATACCTGAATCAACTTGTTTCTCTAGAAAAATGGGTAAAAAACCAAGTTTGCAGTGGTTGGATATAAAAGCTGGGGCATGGGAAAGAAAATGAAATGGAAAAATAAGAAAAACAAGATGGAGCCAAGCTTAAAAAATTGCATTTTCCCATTGCCCATTGCTCCGACACACTATAGAAGCAGTGCCACAACATGGAATTTTCGTGCTGCAGCACAGACTCGCTGGATGCCGAAAAATGGCCTTTTTGCATCCATGCCATGACATGGAATTTCTGTGTTACAACATGGAATACCTATGCCTTGACATATACCTACT
>JAYJMB010042511.1:16583-31850 GCA_036873735.1 Pouteria campechiana
GCCTTTTTGCATCCATGCCATGACATGGAATTTCTGTGTTACAACATGGAATACCTATGCCTTGACATATACCTACTAGACGCCTAAAAATCTGGCTTACTAAATCCATGCCACTATATAGAATTTCTATGCCAATATAGCATTAGTAATTTGAGTGTAACTTTTACATACGAAGTTCAAATCACTTGATTTTTATGAAATTAGAAATATAACTTCAAGGGATACAACTTTCATATTAACTACATTTTTCAAATAAGCCTACATCTATGTCAAAAATTTAGATAAAATGACCCATCTTGGTATTTTTGGTGCTTTTTACTATATGGAGCAATTTTGGTGCATTGATCATAACTCTCTAATATGATATCCAAATAATATGATTCTTGATTCTTTAAAAATATAATTTTATGATCTACAACTCTTATGTTGAACACATTTCCAAATTATTCTATTATCTATATCAAAAATTGATCACAAATAACACCTTTTTCAAATTCAGCATTGTCTTCATTTCTCTCCACTTTAAACCTTGTTTTCTTTCCATTTTATTTCTTTACTATTCATACACTTTTCTCATGATTTATCAACATAATATGTTATTAAAATTCTCAATAATCTATCCCAAATAACTAACACTCGACTCATAGAATCATTTGTATACACTTTGCATAATTATGTTTTTCATTAACACAATTATATTTATTGTGGCCTTAACACAATATCAACGCCAATTTTTTTCACCTCCATTACATCATTATATTTATGCTAGAGATAATTATAATGCATTAGAACACATAATTTTTCAAAAATTAACTATTTCACATTTGCACTTAAACAATGGCTTCAATTTTCATATTGATTCACATTCATTGTGGCCTTAACAGCACTACACAACATGTTTTCCTTATTTTAATCCTTCAGGCATTACACTTTTTCATTAACATTGAACTACCTTTCTATTGCTTCATAAATTTTTGTCCATTAGAGGTAGTTGGTTTCCATTAAATGTTGAAGACCATTCTTAATTTTGTCTTGTTGAAAAGCTATCTTCTTGATAAACTTGTCCTAGCTGGAAAGCCTGCAGCACCATCCTTGAAGAAGATGTCTTTTCAATTTTGACAAATAATGGCTAAAGATTTTTTGTATGACTAACTCTTTCATTCTTTTGGAAAGACACTCTTAAGCCTAAAGGGACGCAGCCTCTAAGAGTTATAATCTTTGTCAGAGTGAAGACTGCTTTCCTTTGAATTTCTTTTCATCTTCACCTAAGCTGGATTTGTCTAGTGTTTAGTAAGATCTACTTCAAATGAAAGTTTGATCTGAGAGTGCAGCCAGCATTGTCTGTTAAGTACTTCTACTCGTCATAGTATGCCATAGAGATTCAATAATAATTTGTCTAAGGACTTTATCTAATAAAGTCCTAGTTTGTCTCTTGTAAGTAATAGATAAATTGGCTCTAAGGAAATCCATATGATGGAAAATTGTTGCAACACTTTTACTTCATCTTCTAGTTTGTCTATTATAAGTAACAGATGAATTGTAAAGGCATAAACGAAGTTCTTCTCTTACTATTCACTAGACAAAGTTTGTAATTTCTTTCACCAAACGAAGCAGCTTTGTCCATTGTAAGTGACAAACAACTCTTGTTGGCACAAATAAGGCTTCTTCATAGTAGATGAATTGACTTTTTTGTTGGTTTGTCAGTAGAGAGCTATAGACAAATTTGCAAGGCGCAAGCGAAGTCTTTTAAGTATTTCATTTGTTGGTTTGTCTATCGTAAGTAATAGACTAATTAATGAGGCGCAGACAAATCCTCTTTCCAATAATTTATCTATTGGTTCTCTGTTATAAGTAATAGATGAGTCATAGAGGGATAGACGAATAATCTTTTCAACAGTTTGTCTGTTGGTTTATTTGTTGCAAGTGGTAGATGAAGATGATAGACAAAGTTCTTTATTTTTTGCCACTATGCCACTTCTGCTTTATCTTCTAATTCATCTATAGAAGATTGCAGATGAGTTCCTTGTTCTTCTTCTATTCCAGATAGACTTTTAATTGATTAATTTAGCTCCATTTTTGGTTCTTCATTTGTCTGAGTTTAGCTCTATTTTATCTCTACTTATGCACTCTAAATCTGTCTTTGTGTGGTAGACAGATGTTGTGTATGAGCAGTTTATCTCACTTGCCTATGGAATGATTTGTCTAAATCTGTCCATGGTAGGTGTTATCTGATACTGACTTTATTTGTAGAAACTTTATTCGATCACTCATTGAGGCTTGAGCGTCATAGTTATAGCTATGCTTTGTGGCTTCTTTTCAAAGTTTCAGTGTCACTCTTTTTGAGCATTCTTGTCTTCTTACAGTGTAGTGGATCTTACTTACCAATGTATTCTTTGTATATGTTGTCCACTGTATTTGAGTTGTTTCCCTGTATATCATTTATGTTTTTGCAATACTTGGGAATACAACTGTTAGTACCATAAGTGTTCACTCATATGTTGTTATTCATCATCAAAACTTAGCTATTTGTCATATATACTATTTAGTTCAGCAAAAGTAACTTACATCTGAGATGAAGTCTAATCTCATTGAAAGCATATCAAAACAATGCAATTATTGGTATAAAAACATCAAAGATTTCATTCTCAAGTGATCACATTAGTCATGCCTAATTCTCCTCTAATATTGCAGAAGGTGTCTAAGGGTAGTGGCTTATTAAAGATTTCAGTAAATTGAGCATTTGTAAGCACATACTCTAGGCATATATCATATTTTTCTACATGATCTCTAATAAAATGGTGTCTAATTTCTATATGACTTGTTCTCGAATGTAAAATAGGGTCCTTTGTTAAGCATATGGTACTATTATTGTCACATTTAATGGGTATGTTGTTCACTGCAAACTATACAGCAAGTGCACGGCGTCAAGCTTTATAATAAAATGATAAGTGAGTATCGTCTCCATAGGGACTGGTGATTTTAATTAGTCACTAGCTATTATAATGTAGAATCTCAATTTTGTTTGGAAAATTAAATAATATGAATTTAACTAAGGACTAAAAAAGGGTAGGCTTTTGTTGGGAAGGAATCATGGTAAAGAAGCTCTAGAGGATTGACCTCACTTGTGCTTCGGTCATGGGTTCATCAACTTAATATGCATTGAGTAGTTTCATTGATATATAGACGAAGAATTAAAATCCATTTAACCTCCTCTCCCGAGTGACAGGTTAAATATCTATTATCAATATTCCAACTTCAACATTCCTATAAAAATCAAAATATTAATAATGCATTAAGATATGTGGTTCCTTTTAACTAATCTTACATAACCTAGAGACTTTCCCAAGACATCCAACATTACATATCATGATGTTGAAATCTCATTCAGAATTACCTCTTTCAATTGTCGAATCCTAAATGCAGTATCTTTCAATAAAGGGCAACCAAATCAATATCACAAATAAATCTCTGAAACATACTCAATGACATAACTCATTGATTAAACCATGACTTCAACACAAGATCCATCTCCCCTCTAGAAGGAGAGATTTAGCAACTCATATTCAAATCAAAAGACAGCATTATCATTCAACATTATCTAAAATCTAAATATAGAGTTTAATACAAGTACAATTGAAGAATGAGAAGCAAATGCTAAAAGATTCGAGAATGAAAATGAAAGCAAACTCTTCTCTTTTGTTTTCCCTTGCTGAAAATAGGCTTGAAGCATGTCTCTCTGGGAAATCCTTTTTCTCTTCTCTTTCCAAGCTCCAATCAAACCTTCAAGCTACCTCCAAGATGTCTCAGATCTCCTTTAGGGTGACCTCTTTGAGCTTTTTATAATCCTTCCTTCAATAGTGATCTTTTTGCAGCTTTTCCACGAAATCCCAAAAGATCCAGCAATGTTTCCAACACTTTCAGAAAATCTGGATCTATGTCTCTAGCTATAATGCTGCAACAAGATCGTCTAATTTTGAAAATTCATCACTATGTCACGACATGGTGTCGCAACATTGTGTCGCGGCATGGTGTTGTAGCATGGTATCATGGCATTGTACTACTCTACCCAACTTGCTGCTTTGAGTCTATGTCGCAACATTGTGCTGCGATATAGTGTAGCCTATTGACATTACGCCTGTTGTCTTCTTGTGCATTTTTTGTGTCACAGCATGGTGTTGTGGCATTGTAATTATTGTCTTCATGTTTTCTTTCCAATGTCACGACATGGTGTAATAACATAGTGCCACGACATAGTGTCATGGCTTGCCTTTATTCTTCATGCTCCATATCATCTTCATTTCTCTGTTTCTCATCTACTTTGCTTGCAACCATATACAAACATTAAACACATTATTTTAACTCGAGAACAACTCAAAAACATGCTAAAAGTTAGCTTGAAATTGCAAAATATAAGTGAATATTATTCACTTATCATATTTCTCTATAGCTGAGTCCATAATCTAGAAGGTGTTGTTTCTGCCAAAGTAATTGTGCACAACAACTTCCAGTTGCTATATATTCAAATTTTGCTATAGAGAGAGCAACACTAGTATGTTTCCTAGAGAACTATGATACTAGACTATTTCCTAAGAATTGATAGGCTCCACTAGTACTTCTTCTATCAACTTTTTGCCGCCAAAAATCAGCATCTGAATATCCAATTAATTCAAAACTAATTCCTTTGGGATAATAGTCATAGATTTAGTATGTCAACCAAATACTTAAAAATTTGTTTCACTGTAATAAGATGAGACTCTCTAGGATAGGACTAAAATCTAACACATAAGTATACGCTAAAGAAAATATCAGGTATAAATGCAGTAAGGTAAAGAAGAAATCCAATCATACTTTGATATAGTTTTTTATCTACAAGTTTACCCTTTTTGTCCTTATCCAGCCTTGTTGATGTGCTAATTGGAGTGCTTGCTACTTTAATTTCTTCTATTTTGAACTTCTTTAGTATTTCTCTAGTATATTTGGATTGGTAAATGTAGTTTTCATCATCTCTTTGCTTGATTTGCAATCCAAGGAAGTAATTTAATTCTCCTATCATACTCATTTTGAATTCAGCCTGCATAAACTTTGAGAAGTCCTAACAGAGATCCTCATTAATGGCTCCAAATATAATGTCATCCATATAAATTTGGACTATCAAGATGTCTATGACAATATTTTTTATGAACAAGGTAGTATCAACTTTTCCTCTCTCGAATTGATGATCACCTAAGAGTTTGCTCACCCTTTCATATCATGCTCTTGGAGCTTATCTCAAATCATATAATGCTTTGGTGAGCTTATCGACATAATCAAGTTGATCATCATTTTTGAAACTAGAGGTTGCTTTACATAGATTTCCTCACTTAAATATCCATTTAAAAATGCACTCTTTACATCCATCCAAAATAATTTGAATTTCTTATAGGATGCAAGAATAAGTAGCATTCTAATGGCTCCTAATCTTGCTACAGGGGTATATGATTCTTCAAAGTCAATTCCTTCTTCTTGGGAATACCCCTTATAAAGTAGTTGTGCCTTGTTTCTTAGAACCAATTCACTTTCATCCAATTTGTTCCTAAATACCCATTTAGTTCCAATTACATAAACGTTCTTTGGTTTTGGAACTAATTCTCATACTTTGTTCCTTTTAAACTGGTTAAGCTCTTCTTGCATTGCAATAATCCAGTTTTTATCATTTAAGGCTTGATCAATGCAAGTAGGCTCAATTATGGAGATGAAAGCATAATGACCACAAATATTTTGCATAGACCTTTTTGCTTTGACACCATCATAGACATCATCTATAATTTATTTTTTAGGATGGGTACTAATAAATCTTAAATTAGTGGGAGTTTGATAGGAAACATTAACTGTACTTACCTCCCCCTCATTGTCTGAATTTAGCATATCTTCACATTTTGTGGCATCTTCTTAATCTTTCAATTTGAGCTTCTTCATATTAGTTGCAGCTTCACTTGCATCACCATCACACTCCTTTCTAGGGGTTAAATTTGCTTCATCAAATTTAACATGTATAGACTCTTCTACAACCTGTGTTCTCTTAATATGTACTCTAAATGCCCTACTGTTAGAAGAATAATTGAGGAAGATAGCTTCATTAGTTTTTGGATCAAACTTTTCAAGATTATCCTTCCCATTATTTAGCACATAATATGAGCATCCAAAGGAAGGAAAATATGTGATATTGGGTTTCCTTCCTTTCCAAAGCTCATATGGGGTTTTCTTTATGATTGCTCTATTGGTAACCCTGTTCAGTACATGGCAAGCTGTACTTACTGCTTCTCTTTAGATTCTTTTGGACAATTTACTCTCATTCAACATGATCCTTGCCATTTTTTGAATTTTCTAATTCTTTCTTTCTACTACTCTATTTTATTCAGGAGTTTTGGAGGATGAGAAATTGTGGTGAATTCCTTTTTCATCACAAAAGTCAATAAATTTTCTGTTTTCAAATTCATCACCATGATCACGATGACACAATTGACATTTGTTTCTCATTTTGAACTACCTTTGAAAATGTATAGAACATTGAAAATGCTTCATCTTTGCTAGTCAAGAGAATTACCCATGTGAATCTAGAGTAGTCATCCACAATGATATATACATATCTTTTTCCTCTAAGGGTGACAACATCTGATGGTCCAAAAAGATCCATATGTAATAATTTTAGAGGTATAGATGTAGATACCTCCTTTTTAGGATGGAAGGGCACTTTATTTTGATAATTGATAAGATTTGCATATTTGAATTTTGTAATAATTTAGTTTAGGTAGATCAATCACGAGATCGTTTTTCCATAAGAATCTCATATTTGACATGTTGATGTCTCTCATCCTTTTATGTAAATCCATGAATCATCTTTGACTGTAATTAAGCATTTTCCAATGATATCATTTAGCTATACTAGATATTTCCATACTTCTTTCCCTTGAACAATAGATCATTGTTTATACTGAATACATTACATGCAGATGATTCAAACACAATTTTGTAACCCTTGTCACATAATTGTCTAATACTTAGTAAATTATACTTGAGTCCTTCTACATATAATGCATCCTCTATACATACAATGAATAAACCATAATTTTTACCTATCCCTTTGATGAGGCATTTGTCATTATTATCTAATGTAATTGGACCTCCATTTATTGGTTTCAATTCTTTGAATAACTTCTTATTTTCGGTCATATGTCTTAAGCAACTGCTGTCCATGAACTAGGAATTTCTAGACGTAGTTTTCAAACTTGCCTACTTTCAAAGCAAATATTCTACTTACCTTTTTGGTACTTAATTATTGGGTCTAATGATTTTAGTGGAATTCTGTGTGCTAGAAGATTATGCATAATCCTTGGGTTTCCATCTCATTTTTGCACATTTTTCTTGCATCTTTTTAGCATAGCAATCATACACTTTGTGTCCAATTTTATTACAGAAATAGAAAGTGTTTGATATTTTGCTTGGTGCATTATATTCCATTGGTTTCTTTACCCAGGGATATACTATGAACCTTCTAATGTTTTGATAGTTTTCTCTTTCTTTTGTGAGGTTCATACCCTTGGACCATCTAGCAAATTTTTGTGAATTTTCATCATCTGACTATTTACAACTAAGCCTTTTTTTACTAGTTTGACTAATCATTCTCATGAACTTGGCAATAGATTCTCTTGGATTGGAGAATTTACTTAACATATTGTTCAACATCTCTATCTCCTTCAAATTTTCAACCTCTTTTTGTAGAGATAGATTTCTTTCTGATAGAATAGAATTCACTTCGATAGTTGCATCAACGTGTCTTTTCTTTTGAGTAAATTTTTGGTTAAGTGATTCAAACTCACTATTGAGACAATTGTATGATTGTTAGAATTCATCAAACTTTTTATATTTTACAAAAATACTATTGTAGCTTGAAGAATTAAAACTATAAGAGTAATAAGAGTTTACATTTTTCTCTAGCTCTATTGTGCATTACTCTTTAATAGAGATTTGGTCTACTGAATTGTTCTCCATGTAAGCTATGCAGCATATTCTTGCAAGACGTCTAACTTCATTATCACCGTTCTCACTTGAATTTGTGCTCGAGGAGTCTTCATCATTCACGTACAGTCCTCTAGCTTGATTCTTGATGACCTTTTGAAGTATTTCTTTTCTCTTATTTTATCTTTCTTATTCATGTTCACTTTTTCTTCATTTGGACATTGAGGAGACATGCGTCCAATTCTACCACATCTATAGTGTGGTGGAGATCTTTCTTGGGGAGTTCTTTCTTTCTTTTAGCCATTTTCTTTAGTTGTCTAGGTTGTCTCCTTGAGGTGTTGTCTCTGCTACTTCTTATAAATCGTCTAAAGTAACATGGCCATATCATCTTTAGATTGTGATACAGGGTCATTACTACTCTCCTTGGTCACCTTGAGAGCAATACTTTTCTTTTCCTTTGTTGGCTCCTCTCTCTTACTTTTGATCAGCTTGTGTGACATCAGTGAGCTAATGAGATCATCTAGTAGAAGAGTGTTTAGATACTTTGCTTCTTCTATCATTGTTAATTTTTAGTTCAAGGATTTTGGTAGTGCCCTCAGTATCTTCATTACCTAGTTAAAATTTGTAACTTCTTTTTCCAAACCTTTCAAACATTAGTAATTTTCAAAAAATGAGCATACATTTTTGATATGCTCTCCCCTTCTTTCATCTTAAAGTTTTCTAGTGCTCCTATCAACATATTCCTTATAGTTCCTTTGGCCTATGAGAATCCTTCATATATAGATACTAATTTACCCCAAATACCTTTTGCAGTAGGGCAACAGGATTATAACAGCCCGACTAGGGGCCTATGCATTTTGACTATTTTTTATCCCATGAAAGATAAGAGTTTCTACACCTATACAACATTTTATATTTCATTCTCACATCACATCACTATCACAATTAACACAACAAACACCCACACTACCCAAAATCATAAGATAAGCCGCATTATAATGGCAAGGCATAACCAGACCTATAAGAAAAATATATAAGTATAATCTATATAATGACATGCTAATATAACTATATCATACATACACAAAGTTATACACATTAGATGTTATATCCACGTATGAGTATGAGTTCCAAACTCTAACTCATCCATACATCATAGAGGTTGTCCCCTACTCTTAGTCATGAGTGCCAACCCTTAGTTGGGCTCCGTCATCTGGCCTGTTAGTTGAAAATGGCGATAAAACGGCATAAGTCCGGGCAAACTCAGTAAGTAGGCAAAGCAAAAAACAATAAGAAAATAGTTAAAGAGGAGATCATGCTCAAATACATATACTCAATCCAAGCAACGTATAAATCCATGGTATGCTAAATGTCATGACAATGCAACATGTATCCATGTCCACAATATACATATCTTCATTTCTAAAACCTAACTCACCTGATCAGACATACTCTCTGAATACATCATTACCATTGAGTCATACTCATAACCAAGACTCATGTACAGCGATATCATTATGATATCCTCATCAAGACATATTTTATCAATGCATCATTATCAGGACTTACTAAAGTCAAAGAAATCACTCTCCCCCTCTTTGATGTGCAAATGGTCCATCACGGTATCTCCGGCTAGAAGTCTACCAAGTCCACCTCCTGCAGTGCCGAGAATTCACCACCCGCGCAAAGTCCCAAAAGTGACTCGCACTCATCCTCCAAAAGGATCACAACAGGTTCACCAATACCAACCAAATCTACTGAGGAATTCAAGTGTCTCAAACTCACAACTATAATTCAGCATCACTTAAGTATCATGCCATGCCAATCTCAACATATTATTATCACAATCCATCAAGGCCAACATTTAGCCACACAGGGTCCATATGCCACATGGGCAACCAATAAACCACACAGGCAACAGCATACACTACACAGGTAACACCATAGCCACACAGGCAACACCATATCCACACATGTAACATCATAGCCAATGTGGCTATGGTGTTGCCTGTGTGGCATATGGTGTTGCCACATTGGCTATGGTGTTGCCTGTGTGTGGCATATGGTGTTGCCACAATGGCTATGGTGTTGCCTGTGTGTGGCATATGGTGTTGCCTGTGTGTGGCATATGGTGTTGCCTGTGTGGCATATGGTGTTGCTTGTGTGGCTATGATGTTGCTTGTGTGGCATATGTTGTTGCCTATGTGGCTATGGTATTGCCTGTGTGGTTGATTAGTTGCTCGTATGACATGTGGAGCCTGTGTAGCTAGATGTTGGCCTTGATGGCTTGTGATAAAGATATGTTGAGATTGGCAAGGCATGATACTTAAGTGATGTTGAATTGTAGTTATGAGTTTGATACACTTGAATTCCTAACTAGATGTGGTTGGTATTGGTGAACCTGTTGTGATCCTTGTGGAGTGATGAAGGAGGGGCACTCTTGGGACTTTGCGCAGGTGGTGAATTCTCAGCATTGCAGGAGGTGGACTTGGTAGGCTTCTAGCCAGGGATACAGGGATGCACCATTTGCACATCAAACAGGGGGAGAGTTATTTCTTTGACTTTAGTAAGTCCTTATAATGATGCATTAATAAAATATATGTCTTGATGAGGATATCATAATGATGTCATTGTACATGAGTCTTGGTTATGAGTATGACTCAATGGTAATGATATATTTGGAGAGTATGTCTGATCGGGTGAGTTAAGTTCTAGAAATGAAGACATGTGGATTATGGACATGGGTACATGTTGCATTGTCAGGACATTTAGCACACCATGAATTTATATGTTGCTTGGATTAAGTATATATATTTGAGCATGCTCTTCTCTTTGACTACTTCCTTATAGTTTTTTGCTTTGCCTACTTACTGAGTTTGCTTAGACTCACGCCGTTTTATTGCCATTTTTAGTTGACAGGCCAGATGATGGAGCCCAACTGAGAGTTGGCACTCATAACTGAGAGTAGGGGACAACCTCTATGATGTATGGATGAGTTAGAGTTTGGAACTCATATGTGGACATGACATCTAATATGTATAAATTCGTGTACATATGATATAGTTATATTAGCATATCATTATATGAATTATACTTATTTTTTTCTTATAGGTCTAGTTGTGCCTTGTCATTACAATGCGGCTTACCTTATTATTCTGGGCAGTGTAGGTGTTTATTGTGTTAATTATGATAGTGATGTGATGTGAGAATGAAATATAAAATGTTTTATAGGTGCAGAAACCCTTATCTTTCATGGGATAAAAGATAGTCAAAACGCATAGGCCCCTAGACTGGTTGTTACAAGGATACTCGATCAAACTCAAACAAAGATAGTCCATAGAATAAAGAGTTTATAGACTTTACATTATTTTGGGCAGAGGTAGCCTCCTCTTTAGTCCATCCACCTATTTCAGGGGTGGGAAGAGTGATTTCTATTTCAATGGCCTTCAAAGATTCCATATCATTAGCTATAATAAATTGTTTTATTCTCAACTTTCAATAAGTGAAGTTGGTTCCATCAAATAGGGGTAGCTGGGTAGATGATTGTGTGATGCCCTAGGATTTTGAAGGCAATATTTTGATCTATTAATTAGTTATGGAAATAGGAGTAATTGAATTTGTAAAGTTATTTGGGGTGCAAATGTAATATCGCAAGATTTTGGGATTTGATTATACATCAATATATGGTGAAAGAAGTTGAAAACAATATAGGTGCAACATATAATATGAATGACTAAGAAAATGTATTCAACATGAAAGTTGTAGTCCTTAAAATTTCCCAAATAATGAATCAAGAATCACATGAATTAGATATTGTATGAGAGAATTTGAGTTAAAATCTGATGTATGTCTTTAAAACTATAAATTGGGATAAAACACATGGCATCACTTTGAGGCTAAATTACCCATATTTGGAGACTGAACTAGAAAAACCGATCAACATAAAATTGTAAATCTTATAAATTTTTAATGCAACAAAAATCACTTAATTTGGTTATGGTATAAGGAAGTTATGAATGAAATACGAAAACATCTCTTTGTCGATAGCAGGTTAGCACCAGTAGCACCGAATCTGGCAAGGATTGTGATGGAAAAGGGGCGTTTGGGTAGTGAGGTGGCGCCAACAGCGCCCAATCAAGCATTGATGGCGCCAGTCGGCGGTTATAAAAGAGGCAAACCAACCTTTCATCCCCATTTCGTTGCGTTTTTCTCCCTTTCCTTTTTGTTTCTTCCCCTTTCATGCCCTGACCGTATTTAGCCTTATTTGTTACCTATTTAGCTAGGAAATCATTTTACCTAGCTAGTAAATCATGTGATCTTTCATTTTAACCCAACTTTCAGCAATTTAAACCGTGAAAATGGGAGAAAAATTAAGTTTCCTTCAAATGGATGGTGCCAACTAGAGTTTTCGACTTGGATTTATGTCCACAAGAGAAAGCCATGCATGGATTGCTTGGTAAGTTGGTTTTCCCCTCCTTATTTCTAATTTTCTTAAGTTAGGGCTTTGGAAATTTAGGGATTTTGGAGAAAAATGATGGACCTAACTTAGAAATTAGAGGGGAAATAATGTATGCATGCATACTTAATAATGGTTTGGAACTTAATTGGATATGAGGATTGATGATTAGGCATAGCTAGGGTTTTAGGAAATTTATGAATCGTGGAAAAATTAGGAAAATGATAGATTTGGTTGAAATAAACATTGAAAAATGATTAATACATGAATTATGATATTTTAGGACTTGTTTAGGATGATTTAGGCCAATAAAATAGGTTTTGGAACTATGCCTTAAGTATGGTTAAGAATGGGCTTTTGTATATAGGCTATATTAGCTATGAAATTATTGAATTTAAATCTTAATGTAGTTGTTTATAAGTTGATTTAAGTGATAATCATTTATATGTGATGTCAATGTTGTAAGAAACCAAGATTTTAATGATGCCTTGTAGAGAAAACACTAAATTAAGTAATGTTAATTACATGCTTAATGTATTGCTTCCATGAGAGAAGTGATAGTCTAGAATTGGTTATGATTGAGGCATTAACATGATGTATGAATACATGATTAGAAAGTATAATTTATTGAATTGATATGTTTAATCTTGTGAATGAATAAATGGTGACCAATGTGATGTATATAGGACTATTACATGGAAAAGAAAGCTTAGAAGCAGCAAGGGATTCAAGTACTATAAGATAATTCTTCATGTGAGGTAAGTAGGTGGGGCTTCTTCTATTAATTAATGTATGGATGGGGATATGAAATATCCCATTTGGTTGACTCTGGGCTATTTGTTTTGGATTGGGGATAGTGGATATCCCATATTGGATTGTAAATTGACATTTGATTGAATTGTTAGTTATATAAAAATTTAGGATATTAAGTATCCCTTAGATTGCAATGATTGACCTTTATATATGATGACATTATTCTTGTGTATGAATGTCTAAACAAAAAAGATATAGAATATTCCAGTATTATGATTAATGCTATGCATATGTTGTATTGAGAAGAATGTTGAATGAAATGGAATGGAAAGCTATGTACATTTTAGATATTCTGATGTGTATGATAGAGTTAAATTATATGAAATTTTTGTTTGAAGAATATTGAACATGAATTGATTTTAATTTAGATTTGAACATATTATGTCATTGAGTTGTTAATTATTATTTTTTCTATTATACTTGCCTACTTATTGAGTTGCCCAGACTTACACCTTCTTATGTAACTTTTTAACTGATAAGTTAGGTAAAGAATTTCAACGGTGGGTTAGAACTGGATGAGTAAGGGACAAAGATATTTCTTCGTATAGTATGATGTAATAGGATTGGAATCCTAGTATGGACTATGTGATTGTAAATGTATTATGTATGTATGTGATTATGTTTAAAAGATTCTAAATGATGTATAACTAGATATAATGGCATGTCATAATTCAATATTTATAATATGGTGATAGAATGATAGAATTTCTTTTAGAGGTATTGCCATCACGTTAGTTCCGATTCTGGGCAGCTGAATGTGAGTATGGGTATGATTTAGTTAGATAATATTGATGTTTGCAATTATTTAAGATTTAATTTTAATTAATTAATGATTGTTTAGGAGTATAACCTGATATTTCAGGAAAAACTCTATCCATTTCTTGGGAGGCCTCAGTCCAATCCAAAAATAGCACCCAAGTACCCTATCCTAAAAGTGGGGGAATTGTGGTGAATTATAGTATAATTATGAGGAAATATCATGGAAATAGCCCAGGGAGGTGGGGCGTGATAGATTGTCCCTCAGCGAATATCTGACAAGAGGATGATGGATTTGCCATTAGATCACTGCAAGTGTTTATCTAATCTGCTCTGATGCCACTTGTTGGTCCTGAAGCTTAGACAAACATCCAAGAGGGGAGGGGTGAATTTAGTTCTTAGAATTTTACTAAACCTCTTTAGAATTAAATGTCCCTCTAGCAATCAATCCAATCATTCAATCAATGCACAAATAAATAAAATATAAAGATTTTTATAGTAGTTAGAGTAAACGCTCTACTCCACTCTTCCAAAGACCTTTCCTCTTAGTGTCTTGGTTCCACTATCTTCAATAGCAAAAATACAATCAGTGCACCCTACACTCTTCTAGATTCTAGCTCTAGGGGGCTAATTATAGTACTCCCAACACTCTTCTAGATTCTAGCTCTAGGGGGCATAAACACAGTGCTCCCAATATTGTTTTAGATTCCAACTCTAGGGGGGCGTAATCAGAGTGCTCTCAGAACTCTTCTAGATTCTAGCTCTAGGGGGCGTAATCATAGTGCTCTCAGCACTCTTCTAGATTTCAGCTCTAGGAGGCATAAATAAATAGTTCTTGTCTACACTCAGATAGTCATAGCTCTTTTTAAGCCTAGTTTCAACCACTAGCTCAAGGAAATTATAATAAATAAATATAAAAAATTAAAGCACATATACTTCTCAATAAGCGTAGGAGAAGATTTATGAAGATTAAATGTAGAAGTAAATGATCTTCCTGAATGGTCGTTAGGAGCCTTCAAAGAAAGTTGAAGAAGGTTTGAATGTAAGGCTCACGACTCTTAAAAGATGTAGAAGGGTTTGGCTTAGTTTGGTAAATGTTCTTAAGAAGGGATTGAATGTGATATCCCACATTGCTTGGGTGAAGGAGGGAGTCCTGGGCTAAATATGTGGGGCTCGGTTATGAAGGTGTACCCCATTTTGGGCGGGTGTACATGACGGGCTCGGTGAGGTTCCTTGTAAGGATGCAT
>JAYJMB010042522.1:0-31849 GCA_036873735.1 Pouteria campechiana
TTTGGGATCACGCTGGACTTAGAAAAGATGAGCAGAGATTGCTACCTCTATTGGCTGAGGATGTCTTTTTGCTCCCTGCTTGTGCTGCCCGAACTAGAAGCTGTAAAATTTGCTTTGCCATTTCCGATTCATGCTACAACAAGGGTGAAGATACAGGTGGATGTAAGACAAGAAAATAAAAGAAGGATTAAAAGCTAATCAATGATGATGGTAAGATATATTATATCTACATGTAACTTCATCATGATTTTGAAATGTATGATTTTTACTAAAACTAGGTGAAACTATAAGGACATATTTGTAATATATATTATTTAAATTTGTAATGCATTTTTTTAGTTATCTAGTAGTTTTATAAGTAATCATTTTCTACTGTTATTTTATACTTCAGCCATTCTATTTTTAAATTAATTGTATAGAAAATAAAATTTATATACAAATGCAATACATTGTAAAGAAAAATTACATCCCTAAAAGAGGCCTTAGTAGTGAATTAGTATTTATTGCTCAAAAGAATTTTTTGTAGCATTGAAAAGGAACTTTTGGTTTCAAACTTGATTTGTTACCAAAATAATTTTTTTTAATTATTGGTAAGACCTTGGAAGTAAGGGTGTAAATTGAGTCAGGTTGAAATGGATTGGCATCAAGCTAATCATAACCCTATTTATAAAATTTCAACCCAACCCTAACCATATTTTTAAAACTCTAACTCAACCCTAAATTAATCCTAAGAATTTCAGGTCAATTTTCGGTTGAACTCAGGTTGACAATTGTAGTTAAAAAATTAAGCTAATATTCTAAACTTGATTATTTTTTTATTTTAAATTTATTTTGAATAAATATTTTATGGTAAGTAAAATAAAATTTTAATTTTAATACTATTGAAATATAATTTCAATAAGAATTTTTTCATGTTTTAATATAAAAATGTTCATGTATATTACC
This sequence comes from Pouteria campechiana, assembly GCA_036873735.1. NCBI lineage: Eukaryota > Viridiplantae > Streptophyta > Magnoliopsida > Ericales > Sapotaceae > Pouteria > Pouteria campechiana. The sequence goes on from JAYJMB010042522.1 coordinate 946, forward strand.
TATGTCATTCTATTAAAAAATTCTTGATTAAATTATCATAATTCATAATCTAAAAAGAAAAAAATAAAACTTATATTTTGCCAGACTCCTTACCTCAACCATTGAATCAACCTCAATTACAAAAATAAACTAGCACTTAGCAGAGAGTAACTAAATACATTAAAAAATTAAAAAAAATAAACTACTATTCATATTTTAATTATTACAATCAATTTTTAATTTTTTTTCAAATAATAGTTATATAACATAAAATAACTTATATGCGTATAGCATTGATATAACATGGGGAGGAAAAAAGGTTTAAAAGTTATAATATAGAGAAATATAAAAAGCAGAAAAAAAAGCGCGCACACAGATATATATGTATGTATGTATGTATGTATGTATATATATATATATCAAATCAAGTCAGGTTAAATTCAAATTGCCAAACTCCCAACCCACACTATAACACTCCAGATTTTGAGATAAGATCAAATCTTTTAAGTGATCAATCTTAGGATTTATCATATTTTTTTAATAATTAATTGGGGCTTTTATGCATATAATAAATGGAAATTGGGGTAGCAAGTATTTAAATATTTTAGTGAATTTTGTGAATAGAGGTTTGATTAATAGTTAAATCATGAAATTAGGGTGCAAATTGAGTTATTTTGAGATACATGAGCATGGATAGAGTGATGCACCATTTGAGCACCCAAACCAAGCAATAATTTACCCCCATCCTTTTCCATGCCCCTCATCCTCTCACATTCATGCCCAAGTGCTTGTAGCCCTAATTCAGCCTCATTTATGGCCACCTTGCCACCATTCAAGAGAGGAAAAAAAATCTCCTTTTTGCATGGAAACAAATCCCCATAAAAAATCCATAATTCTCATTCTCTTTGAATGTGTTTAAGGAAGATAAACTTGCTGTTTTGCATTGATTTATTGCTGCAACAAGTGGGATTGAAGATCGAAGGAAGAAAAACATGATTTGAGGTGTTAATCGATGTCTAAAATCAAGGTAAATCATTTTCTCCAATTCCATATGCCAGATTCAGTTTTAAGGCAACAAGATGTGATTCGTGGGTGTGATTTGGGGGCTAATATTGCTTGAGCAATTAGTGATTTTAATGGGGATATGGTTAATTAATAATTTCAATAAGTTTACTGAAGTTTGGAGCATGATTAACCCCCAATTATTGTTGTCCATGAGTAGACACCAATTATGTGGGACTTGATCATGAGTGGGGATGTGATTAGAGTGTTGGCAATGCATGGAATAAAATTGGAGTTTAATTAATTATTTAATAATGTTAATATGATGTTAATTATGCAAAATTATGAATGTATATTGTTGAAATTAGGTTTAATATGTTGCATATGTCTGGAAATTGCAAATCGAAGTTATGTATATGAATTGCTTGATGATATGTCTCAATGAAACTATGTAGGATGGAAGGGCAGTTTTTTAAGGTTTAATTAATTAGATTATATTGTTATTATGATGCTCAAAATGTTGTAAACATATTGTATGTTGGGGAAATTATATAAAATAGATTGTGTATTGCTGAAATTTATACACTATGCATGTATATTGATTATTTGATGAAATTTCTCAATGGGAAACAAAGTGAATTTGGGAGTTTGGATTAAGACCTTAATTGGATATTAGATGAGTATTAAAACAGAATATTTGAGTTTCTAAATGCATGATTAAAAGGAGGATTAAAAAGTGGGCAGCAATAGTAATGTTTTAGAGTTATAATTAAAAAAAGACTATGAAAATGAAGGTTAGGATTAGGATTAAGAAAAGATTGTAAAAGTGAGGGTCAGTATAGAGCAAACCCAAACCCGCTCCAAACCCACCCAACTTACACTCCTAATATCTGTTAAACCACTAATTTGATGCTATGATGCCAATTCCTTGAAGTTATCTTCATTTATGTTCGTGTTGTTAATGCTACCAGGTTAACAAGAAATGCCGAGAAGAGAAAAATTAATTTTCTACAGAAATCTATAGAACTAATTCCATTGATAAAAAAAAGGTGGTTTGCACTAAAGAAAATAATCAATAAGGAATGCTGCCCAGTCTCAATTAGCCTTGGAGTGACAGCAGAGTAAACCAAAATTAGTCTAGCACCTTAAATGTCAGACAGCTAAAAGAAAGGAATGGTTGCAAGGATTCGTAGCAAACAATAAAATAGAAAAACAATAAAATAGAAGGAATGCTTTCCTTTCTGTTTCAACTGCGAATTACTGAATTAGTAACAATTATAGCTCAGGAACATCATGATAAAACACAATTGATTGATCAAAACAGAAATACTGAGCACCCTAAATGGGTCTTCTTGGAATTTTCAGAAAAGAAAAAGTAGGAAACTAAAATCTAAAAAATATAAAAAAATAAAAATGATGCGTCAAAATAAAGTACGACGATTGTAAATAATTTCAACAACAAAAAAATATAATTTTGAAATTAAAATACAATATAAGTAAAAAGGCAAAATTTTAAAATCATTAAGGACATAAATATCGTATTCATTAAAATGGGCAAAAAAAAAGGAAGAAAACTTTCTTCATTGTCCTTGTAATCAAACAAGGCCAGAATTTAGGAAAAAAATGTCAATAATCGACACAAATGTGACAAACAACAAACAAGGGATCACCAAGATAATGCAACACAGTCGCAGAATGACCGTGTGGGCCACTGTACAAAATGTGTGGTTTAAGATTTTTTTGGCTACCAAACGGCCAACGGCCGTAGTATTTCTTTTAAAACTTCCCATCATCCTCTTTTTCGCTTCCCTATTTATGGTTGTTATTTTCCCTCCATAGAATCTGGCATTTCGTTTTATCCCTCCTAGTAACAAGCATTTCCCTGCTGTAGCCACTAACCAAGATCCAAACGGTCCATCAATCAATAGCCGTGCATAAAGAGATACATAGGAATGATTGGTGGATCATGACCATTGGATGAAATCAAAACCGTAAAAATGGAGACAAAGATACAAATGGCATTGGCGGCTGCCGTGCAGAAGCAGAAAACATGAAGGGTCAGATCATTAGGCACTTTCAGGAAGCGACCAAGAACAGTGCAGTGGACTCTCTGAGCGGATATCTGGATTACCGTTAACCAGCCATGGAAAACGCAAGATAATCGTTAAAGAAAATAAATTAAGATAAGGAATTAAAAATTAAAAACTAAAAAAGCCCTGGAAATTCACGTCCCGCTTCCTTCTCCCTCTTTCCTACTTCAACGACTCAGAAAAAGGGGAGAGAGAGGAGGCCTTTTTCTAAATATTCTCCGTACTTTCTCATCCGAAAACTCCGAATCCGAACCCCTTCGAATAATTCGCAGTTGCGTTTTGCACTGTGCTATTTTCATTGCTTCTTCCTTCCTCTTCTGAACTCTGTCTGCTGGGTCGAAATCTAGGTGTCTCTGGCACTGAAGATTAATCTAATTTGTATTTTTCAAATCCCAAAAAATTATTTTTCTGCTAGCTACAGGAGTGTTTGGATTATTGTCCTCTGTTTGGTTGGCGGAATCTGGTGAGTATCCGAGGATTGGTGGAAAATCGTGAGGAGTTGGCGGCGGAGTGTTTTTGAAATGAGTTGAAGATTGTGGGACGAGGAGAATGGAAACTGTTGATGAAAACTGCAATCTTGCCGCTTCGCCGTCTTCAGTTTTGCATCGGAGTAGCAAGGAGGCGGCTGGCCCAGGAGGCGAGACTGCGGAGAGTGCTTTTCCGTGGCCATCGAAAGCGGGGCACCGACGGAGCGGCAGCAGTTTTCAGAGATGGAAGAATCAGTTGCAGAGGGCCTGGAAGTGGGGGCCGAGCGCGAGAGAGCATGGCTCGAAATCGGCTTTCAATCCTGAGGTTTTGGCGAATCAGAAGCGGCAGTGGCACCAGCTTCATTCGCGGGTGGTAGGCCTTCTTGTCTATTTTCTTAAATCTTGATTGATTTTACTTTTTCTTTGCGTATATTTGATTGGTTTTTGTTGGGTTATCTCGATAGTGAATTTGATTCTTAATAAGGAAGTTGTATTGAATTGATGGTGGAATGTTGTGCTGAAACTTCCTGAAATTTATTGATGCTCATTTCATGTGGGAAGGTGGGGTAAAATTCAGAAAACAGCCGTTTTTAGATTAGACAAGGCTTAGATGATGATGGCAAATGACAGGTTGGTTGCTTGGTGAGTAACGAATTGAGGTCTTACTGTTTCACTAAAACCCATGCAGCTTGAAACATTCAGCAGCTCGCTTGTGTCCTTTTCTCTTGATATCCTCCTGTGTAATCCATAGCTTCTTATAATGGTTTTTTACTTATCTGATTTACCTTCACTATGTTACTAGGCAACAGAATTTGAATGGTGCTGTTAATAATAATGTGCTTGATAGTGTAGATTCTTGAATTGAAAGTACCTTGTAGATTCTTGAATTGAAAGTAATCTTTCTTGTCTGAGGAAATTAAATAAGAAATGGTGCACAGCCTTTCAAGACAGGAAGGGTTTAAATTCTGGTAAGAATTTGTAAAATAGGGTGTTTTTAAATTTGGATCAAAGGAGGGGGGTGGGAATAAGGAGTAAAAAGGACCAGCCGAGCCAAAACCCTGCTAGTGTTATATTTATTTTCCATGAAAAAGGTGGGCATTTTGGTGTTTCATTGGGAGTTTTGGAGAAAGAATGAAAAAAACTGCACATGATGAAAAAAACTGCACATGGCTGTTCCTTTAAATCTCAGGAATTTTAACAATTAAGCCTTACTATTAGATTCATGAAGTGATACAAAATGTCTATAGATTATAAAATTGATATTTTACCTATTCAGATAATTAATCCATCTAACTGCTGAATGGTCGTGTATAGGTTGCTACAAAGATCATCTCATTATCAATATAATTGATGCATTCTTGATGGGGTTATTTTGGAGGAATGATTTAATCAGGAAACTGCACCAAGTAGTATACCATGTATCATGTTCTTAAATCATGATTATCCAGCTGGATCTTGTTCTCTTTTCTTGACACAAGAAATTGCAGTGCTTCACATCTGGATAGAGGATTCCAGACAAAAAAGTCCAAGTATGGCTTTTATTTAGCGTGAAGTTATATTTGTGAGATTGAATTTGTTTAACCATATGCTATGTTTTGTCAATTTCTTTTTTACTCACATTTTATTAATGCTATATATAAAGTCACTAGGTATATGAACTTGACTGAATTATTTGTTTGCAGATTGTTAACCACTCCTGTTCATGTATTTTGTGTAACTAAAAGGAAAGAACTAGAAGTGAGGCATCTTGTTGGTTGTGTTAAATTGATTTTTGTTAATGACATTTTCTTTTATTATTTATTTTTGTGTTTTTATTTATTTCGTGATGACAATAATGTTATTTCAATTGCCCACATGCCTTATAAAAATGAAACTTCAATCCACATATGATAGGAGAAATCTTCAACGTCCCAAACAATTCAATGTGCAGATTTATTTTGGAGATTTTAATTGGATATCCTCACATTGTTCGGAATCTGCTATTCCCTACCTGGACAACTGCAGGTGTATTCTATTAAATAAGGTTGATTTTGGACATCTGTCCAGAACTTTCTAAGCAATCATCTATGTTGCCTCCTAGTGTCTGTTTATCATCCGCTCTTTTTCGATTGTGCTATGCTAGGTGGTTCTCTAAAATTTGTACTAAACAGAAACCTAAGTGGGTTAGGTGAAAGGAAGCACTCATGTGGATATGCTCACAATAAAAGTATTCTTTCAGACTTTCAGTGCAGTTGTTATGTGGCTTTTATTGTGTTCATTGTGGGACTTCCCTTGTAATTATTTTTTGTGGTTTAAATGCTTGTACTGCATGAATGATAAATTATACATATGGTTAAAGTGCTCAGACAGACGTTTTATATATGCTTAAATTGCTCAGATGGAGGTGAAAATAATTTTACATTTAGTGAAAGAAGTGGTAGGTAATTTCATTGTTTGTAAGGAGGCGAGTGAAATTTTAAAATTTGGAGTTTAGAGTGAAGACCTCCTTTTCTAGTTCTGTTTTATTTTGATTTTATTTTCTTTCTTTCATTTTTCTTTCCTTCTTTCTGAATGACAATTTACTTAATAAGCTCAGTTCTGATGTTATGAAAGTAATGCAAATGAGGCTGCTTTTGTAGGACTGGAAGCAATACAGGGAGCCAACATTGTTATTTGAACAGTTTTTTATTGTGGGCCTTCATTCTGATGCTAATTTAGAGGCTATTGAGGATGCATTTGCCAAAAGAAAGATATGGGAGACAGAGGTAGCAAAATCTGAAATCCTTGATCTCAGAAAGCTCCAATATCATGGGCCTCAACTTCCTATGCTGGAACCTCAGGTTAGATACATCATTTAAATGAGATACAATACTGATATTATTTGAAATTTCTGTTTAATAAGCCTCTAATCTTTCAACTAAAAAAAATATGATGCTTATGCTATTTGCATACTGTGATCAGTCCACTCAATTTTATGCATCTAGGTCTGTGTTCACAAGTTATAGTTGTAGGTTATGTGAAATTATACTTGCTATCTTCATTCCTCTTTCCTATGGTATTGAATAGAAGATGGTCAATGGCAGTTTTAATCTTATTGTCATACCTTTGCCTGATGCTTATCAACTCTATGGTTAATTGAGACGTTGCATTCTCTGTTTCTCGACGCATGAGATTTCATTGTGGGTATCATTTGCAACCAGCTATTTTTGAATCTGATTTTTCAGATCTTCGCATGATCGATATGTCTTTTCTTCTTGTCACTGCAGGTTCTTTTCAAGTATCCTTCCAGGAAAAGCACAGCTGTGAGGCCAAAGGATTTAACTGCCTTCTGTTTCCCTAGTGGGGTTCAGGTCTTTTCCAACTATTTGCTATTTATTTGTGGTTTAGCTTGTTCCATATTTGTAGCTGTATTCTCTCAAGAAAGCAAGTTAGTGCCTTCAATAAATGAGAATTATCAGAGCATCCATTAACTCCAATACAACCATTATCCCACATGCTATAATTATTTGATGATAGTCCTGCATTTGCCTGAAGTTCATGGATCTCTCAATTGTTAGCTTTTTCATTAGAAAAGATCTCATTTACAGGCTTTTTTACTTCAGATAGCCGTTTTTTTGATACTGAATACCAGCCTTCTACCCCACTGGTGATCATAAAGAAAAGAACACTGAGGGTCTGTTTAGTTCATGGAAATGAGTCAGAATGGATGGCATTCCTGTGAATCCAAGTTCCATGAGAATGGATTGGAGCCCAACTTATGTTTGGTAGTTAGGGATTAGGGTTTTGATTCCGATGATATGTATGGGTTGTGAAAAATTTAAAATATTGACCGCATACATATTTAGGGGGTGCAACTTGGGTGGGTTGTTTTAAATTTGATGTTAACTTGGACCTAGCCCAAATACTGAATGGTTGTCTGAGCCTGGACCAAGCTTGCTGTAAAAATGAGCTTGCCTGTCTGAACCTGACATAGACTCAAAATTTGAAGCCTTAGAGTAAACTGGGCTCAATGGTGGGGGATCCTTGAAAGGAATGGCAGAAAGAGACAATCCATCTTCTTCTCCCTAAATGAAATGCAAACTTTTAAACTGAAATCAAATCCTTAATTGTTTAAATTGTCTTAAAAAATTATCTCAGGCTCGGATGATGGAGAGGACGCCATCAATGAGTGATCTGAATGAGGTTGTTTATGGACAGGTATGTGAACCTTTTTTTGTACATGCTGTTTATCATTTATCCATATTTCCAAAAGCATGAATGAGTCCACTTTCTCGTGTGTTATACTATTATTTAGCTGTCCTTTTTAGGTCCGTTTATAGTCATTAAACACTATTTCGTTGTTTGTGCAGGAGCATCTGTGCAGAGATGATTTGGCTTTTATTTTTTCTCTGAAGGTCAGTCATGTATTCCTGTTCATCAGCTGCATTATTGGTTAGACAGGATCTTGAATGTATTTCATCAACACAAAATTCCATCAGCCAAATGCTTGTTTTGCCCCCTTTGTTTCAACATACTGCTGATGAGTTACATTGGCATGGAACATTAGTCCAATCCTTATGTAGTGTAACACTTTAAAGAATAGCATAAAAAAATGTTACGGACTACGATGAAATGACTGCTCATTAATCCAAGAATATCAACTAGCCATATTTATCATTTAGCATAAAATATGTTACAGATTATGATGAAGTGACTGTTTCATGAATCCAAAATATCGAGAAGCCATGTTTATCATTTTATTCAGATGCATTCTATTTTAAACATTTAACTGAGTGGTGTGCTAAGGCATTATTGGCTACTCTGGATCAGGTGGCAAACAATTCAACTTTGTATGGTGTTTGCTTACACGTCCAGGAAATTGTTCAGAGGCCACCAAGTATTTTAGGTGGTGTTTCACCAATATCTCAAACTTCTAGAGGGGGCGGCCGCTTCTTGGTTTCTGCACCTCGTTGTTATTGCATACTTACGAGGGTGCCTTTTTTTGAGCTACACTATGAGATGCTGAACAGGTCAGATCATTGGTACTATGTCAAAGAAAACAATAGTCTCAGGACAAGCTTCATCAAGAATACTATCTATTCAATTTAAAAAATATATTTTTTCTATAATTTGTTCCATTCACTACAGTTTTCTTTCATGGACACAGTATAATTGCACAGGAGCGTCTCGAAAGGATAACTCAGTTTGTTAGTGAAATGGCTTTAACAGATTATGTTCCATCAGTGGCTAGAACACAAGATCCAATGTCTGAGAACTTTGATTCCCCCTCTGTGGAGGATTCAGCTGATTGGATGGCTTCTGTGATCCCAGTTGACAGTGTATTAGGTCTTACTGCAGCTGCAGCAGGCCTTATTCCAGATAATGGGGCCTGTTCATTTTCATTTAGGCAATTGGAGCCTCAGTCTCCTGAGAGTGTTTCTGCTAGGGAGGCATCTGAGTTTAATCAGTCAAGGGAACTGGAGGAGGATATCAGAAAGAACTTGCAACTCTTTGATGATTCGACATCTGGGACCCCAGGATCTTGCTCAGATAGTTTTGAAAGAATGAGTGGGAGCTATGAAAATGGTCAAACTTCACCAGAAGTGGTCACATTTCAGACCTCACTGAGCAACACATTAGAGCGTGTTGGAAGTTCAGAGTCCTTGTTCAGGTTGTAAATTTTTTCGAACACCTTATATGATTTGTTTTCATAAATCACCACAAATGAAATTCATGTGTATTATCTAAGGCTTTAATATATATTTCTTTTCAGTTGAAAATATTGGAGTTGGATGATAGATTATTATCTTTTCTACAATGCACTAGGCCCTATTTAATAATGTGATTAAAAGTGGTGGAAAAATTTTTCATCATTTTCCATCCCTTTTTTCCACTATTTTCAATATGATTTGACATCTTAATTACCCAACAATCCTACTTTTACCTGTTATTACCTATATTTTTAATCATTATTCTCCATCTTTTCTATAAAAGCTTATCTATTTTATCTTTGTTCATTTGTTCACTTTATTTCTAATCGTTAATCCCCATCGCATCACGTTGCTCTGTATTTTTACCTCCACTTTTTCATATTCTTTTCTCTCCATCTCTTTTCTCATTCCAAATGGATAATTTCTTTATGAGTTGATTGGATATATTGTTGGCTTTGAACAGTTCAGTAATGAGTCTGGGTTCTGAGGATGACGACGTTGATGAAATTAACTCTAAACATGAGGTGAGAGCTGTGGATGAACAAGTAATGGAGTGGGCAAAGGTAACATCTACCATAACTACATGCTTTAAACTGCAACAGTTGCTATTTTCTTTTTCTCACCGAGCATCTTGTCTCTGCCATAGGAGCACAAAAATGAGCTGTTACAGATTGTTTGTGGTTATCATGCTTTGCCTTTGCCTCCGCGAGGTGGTGAAATAGTTTTTCAGCCGTTAGAACATTTACAGCCGATTAAGTATAGTCGACCTGCCATTTCTTCTTTAGGCTTGAGCAGAAATGCTGAAATGGAACTGTTTGGTTCTTTTTTAGAACTTGCTGAGGTAAGATAGCTGTCTCTTAATGTCGTTCTAAGATCCTCTGATTTGATTTTTCATGTTAATCATGATCAATTCAGTGTTGAAGGTGGTATGGTATACTTTTAATAGGTCAATGCAAGGATTGCAGCAGCTGAGGAGGCTCTTGCTTTATCAATATGGACCTCAGCAACAATTTGCCGCACACTGTCTCTAGAAAGTGTAATGTCTCCTCAAACAGTAGTATTGACATATAGTTTAGCTAATACATGCTACTATATTTATAGAAAATCCCCATGCAAAATAAAACCCTAACTTAATTGCATGAGATAAAAGCTTTAAATAAATAGATAAAAATACTAATTTAATCTGTCAAGTTGATTTATGCTTAGATCACTTGATAGTACATTAAATCCAAATTAAATCATTAAATATATAAAATTTCAATAAAATGTATATTAAAATATGAAAAATAAATAAACCTTAATTTGTATGCAGTAGCCTTATAGCTGCTTTTGTGTTTTCTATCCAACTTGGAAAAAACTCATCCTCGAGTTTTGATATGTACTCCAATTTTATAATGCATCTTCTTTCAATTTGGCAAGAGTTGATAATATAATTCAACATGTTGATTTGACATTTTTGTTTGTTAGACAATACTTTAGAAAACGCTACTTGATTCTCCTTATTGTTTCATAGGCTGCAAATTCTTTGTTTACTGTACAGATCTTGGTTTATGAGTTCTTGACATTTTCCTCATGTGATGCCTTCGGAAGATTCGCTTTCTCATTTACAAAGTAGATTCAGCCTTTGGACTGAACTTGCTCATTTTTTCTTGAAATTCGATCTTTTCAATGCTTGAATTTTTACCTTACTCAAATCTTCAACAATTGCAACTTGATCGAATAATTTCTCATAATAACTAAATCGACATTTTCTGTCTTACCTCGTAAATTGTTTGATGCTTGAACAACATCCTCATGTACAAGAATAGAGTTCTCATGATTCTCACATGCATACTTTTCTTTTTGGGAATCCTCAATAACATCCAACTTATGATTTGTTCCAGCTATAAATTTTGTGTAACTTTCACCACCAACATCAACTATGTATTCACTATCAATAGCAACACCAACCACGCAAATTTTTCTTAGGAGTATCAACTGCATTGGATTGGAGATCTTGTCCGATACTAGATTCTTGGAATTCATTTCTTTGGTCTTTCATAGGATATACTCCCCATAATTTAATTGATCTATTTGTTGGGCCAATTTAATTGTGGAAGCTATTAAGTTTAGTATTTGAGCATGAGAAACTTGAGGTTGAGCATTAGAAGTTTAGAGTTGAGCAACAATATTAAAGGAGGAAGTATTAATTGATGAACGATGATATGCATACCTCCTGGTTTAAAGTCCCTGTGAAAATAAAACTCTAATTTAATTTTATAAGAATAAAAACCTTAAATAAAACAAATAAAATATTAATGTAATCCGTCCATCAATTTGATCTATGTTTTGATCACTTGATGCATATAACAAATCCCAAATTAAACAATTAAATATATGAAATTCCCAATAAAAATACCCCTAAAGATATGAGAAATAAATAAACCCTAATTTTGAAGCAGTAGCCTTATTGCTTCTTTTCTCCATAAAAAATGTTGTTCAATTGTGAATAGCATATAACAATCTATAAGTTTGTACGAGATATTCTTCTTGATTTAAGTATTTTAAGTTGGATTTTTCAGGTTTTGGCATTACTTGCTGGAGTATTGCTGGAGAAACAAGTGATGGTTGTATGCCCAAATTTGGTAAGTTAATCACATTGTCTGCAATCTGAAGATTATTCATGTCACCACTATACATAAACAATCATTGTCTCCTGAAAGAATTCTGAGTTCCCTGCTTTGAAGCCCATGAAAGGATAAGTTCCTCTTCTGTCTGAGACTTATTTATGTCTGAGTCAACTTCCGAATATCACACTTAAGAGCCACGGCCTAACTTTGCCTACCTTTGCTGTATAATATACTAAAACTTTAGGGTTTAGAGGACCCATAGTCTCTTCACTTGATATACATATCCATGATAGACCCTCGAAGTGAGTTTTGTTATCATTTATGTTGTCATTTGAATTATGGTCTGGATAATGATTTAGTACTTGTTATTGGTATACAGTCCCATTTATTTTCTTTTCTTAACATGTCAATCATCTTGCCTTTGTGTTAATTACTTATAAACTACTTTGCTTCAGGGTATTCTATCAGCTATTGTTTTATCAGTTATACCCATGATTCGTCCATTCGAATGGCAGAGCTTATTCCTTCCAGTAAGTTTTACAATTTAAAGCATGCAAAAATTCCATTCTGAAACAAAGAAAATGAAGTGTTTTTAATGGTACTTTCCTCAGAAGTCTGCAATTGGAAATGCCTTCTCACATCTTCTAACTTCTTGACTGCTGAGACATTCAGGAAACCTTAGATTGCTTTATTATTGAAAAGAATGCTGCACCTGCGAGTATTTATTGTAAATGTTAATTTACCAAAACATATCTTGTTGATGCTGGTCATTTACTGGAAATGTTTGAATAAATGCTCTTGTAACACTTGCTTCTTACTCCATAAAGTTTCGTTAATCATCAAGAAGAGATTTTCTCCTCAGTTATTGCTGTGAAAGTTGATCTTCCCATAAGCCCTAAACAATTAATCAAAAGACATGCTGTTCTTTTTGTGTTTCCTACTAGAAACATATGATGTATGTTAAAATGAATGGACAAGTTGTTGGATAATCCTGAGATGCTGCATGTAGTTACTTGTTAGATTTTGCACCTCGGGCAGGTTATGTTGATTTCCTGTGGAGCAGCCCAAGAATGATGAAGATTCTCTTTCATTTCACATTCCTGTATGATGTTAATGTATGTATAGTGTAAGCCAAAGCTATTTTTTAAAATCCTCCATAGAATTGTCAAGTCATATTAAACTGAGTTCATCATAGAAAACATAACTGCTTTACTTTTGTAATGTAGTTGAACTTTTACACTGATGAACCAATCTTTTTATGGAGTTTAATGTGACATGTTAATAGTCTTTTGCTGATTCGACTTAATTCAGTCTTGGGTTGACTGCATTGCATCTTGGATTGAAAGCATTCTTTTGTTTAATGTTGGGGATTTTATGGTCTTTTTATTCAACTTGGATACTGTTGTGAGCTGGTGGATGTTTGGTCAATGTGTCTAGTTAGTTTGTTTGCCACTCTCTTAAGTTCTTGGCTTTCTTGGCTTTTTGAAGTATTTCGGCAGGCACTAAAAATTAATGATGTAAGTTGCTGTAAGATTATTTGATGATCCTTTTCAGGTTATGCCAAGGAATATGGCAGAGTTTCTTGATGCTCCTGTTCCATATATTGTGAGTTCAGTATTGCTACTTCTAAATAATACGCAAATTAACAGATACAAGAGCATTCTTTTATTGTTAGGATCAGTGTTTGCACTTTCTAAAATATCGGAAAAAATATCACTGATATTTTCGTTTTGGGCACTCAGCGAAATGTTATTGCCCAGGAAATGGGGGAGATCCGTATCTTTAGGAGAGATATTTGAAATTTATAGGAAAATATCAATATTATCTGCATAATCTCAAAATTATCTTGCTGTTTATGAGACAATATCGAGAGAGAACAATATCTCGCTGAAAATATCAACGAGAAAATGAAAAAGCATAAAATACAGTCATAAAATCTTATCTGTCATCATTTACCCATCTTACCTTGTTCAAAACTTTGCTACAGCATCCCCAAATTCTATTTCGAAACTCATCTTGCTGCTTTTCCACCCAAAAAACAAGTTTGCATTGAACAGTTAGAAGATTTGCAGTTTGAAGTCGTGCCTTTAAACATCCACCTGAAAATTCTTCAACTCAAAACCCAGTTTTTGGCTTCAATTCACCACTTGCTTTGAAAAGCAACTCTGAGTTTCGAAATCCATTTTCGAATGGATTCAAGTTGATTTGTGAGGTTAAAAATGAAGAACGGGGGAGACATTTGCAGATCTTGGGTTGAGAACATTGTGTACAGCTTTTTGGGCTTTTTCTTGCGTTTAAAGCTTCAAATCCACACAGGTAGGCTTCGAATTCAGATGTTGCATATTCTGGTTTCAAATGTTCTGAGCTTTGGACGGTAACATGTTTTTAGTTTGGCATGTGCGTCTGTTATGACGTCTAGCTGTTCATGGTTGATATTTGAAATTAAAATAAGTTGGGATTGGCTGCTGATTATTGTTTATTGTGACTTTCAAGTGTCTGCTTATTATATATATATATATAATTTTTTTTTCTTCGCTTGAAACGGAAATAATCTGTTTAATGATTTTTTCATTTCCAAAGTTTCCAAAGTAGATTATAAATATATTTTTGATAATTATTTATATAGTTAACTATTAAAGATGTTCTTTAAAACAAATGGTTAATATATTTTTTGATAATTATTGATAGATTTAACCATTAAAACTGATTTCTCATTATTTATTTATGTTCTTAATATATATTTTTTGTTTGAAATAAAACTAGTTGTGCAATGATTTTCCAGTTTTAAAAGTCTGTAAAACAAATAGAAATAATTTTTCTTCATTTTTTATTTTTTATATTTTAGAGAAATAGTTTGGTGAAATTATTGATAATTTCTTCGAAATTAGCAAAATTATCTCTTTCTAGACTTAGTGAAATTTTCCCTTTCAGCGAAACTGCCAACACTGGTTAGGATTAGATCTTCCTAGATCAACCATGCTGCAAAACCAATGGATGGCCAGGCCCAATGGGTGAACTGGAATGACTTCTGGCCAGAAGAGTTATACAGTTTGGTACAGGGATGGAAAGCTAGAATGCCAAACATGAGACTGTATTGGCTTGTTTTCTTGCAAGTAGATTTCTAGCCTTATCTATACGTTTAGAATTATTCAAACCTACCTTCATATGTTGATTATAAATTGTCATACCTTTGTAGGTGGGCTTGCAGCAAAAACCAGCTGATATGAAGCTGAAAACTTCCAATCTTATTTGTATTAATGTTTGCAAGGACCAGGTAAGTTGGAATAGCTTCTTTGCAAGCTAGACTGTTCAGTTTTGCATATGATAAATGAGAAAGAATGCTAATGTGAGAATAAAATAGTCAGAGGCCATGGACCTCCACTAATCGTTTGCTATGTTATATTTGTTCAATCATTTCATTGTGCTCCACTCTAGTTAAATAAACTTCAAAATTTTCTATTTAATATGTGGCCCATACAGGTAAAGATGTCCTCAATACCACAGCTTCCTCAATACAAACAACTTGTCTCAGACCTGAAGCCAATCCATGAGAGACTTTTTTCTGAAAACAACATTGCTAAAAGGCACCCTGTATATAAATGCAATGAGTCACAGGTTTAACAGATTCTACTTTTTCTATTCTTAATGAATTCTTAAATTCTTTTTTCATTTTTATTGCTTGGTAAATGTGCTTTTTAGTTGTTCATTGGCTCTGGCATGTGTTTGTACTTGAAGGCCGATGTGTGCATGTACACACTGTATTTTGACTCCTTTGGCATGCATTTGCACACAGAGGCACATGCATGCATGCACTTGCCATATTCCATCTAGTAGTAAGATAACAAAGAGTTGGGCACCAAACTTGTTACACATTTCTGTAATCTACAATCTTGATGCATGGTATTCTCTATTAAAGAATTTGTTTGGATGTAGTTTGTCTTGTAATGATTTGCTGCTTGGTTGTTTCACAGGCTGAAGCTGCTTGGCAGTTTTTAAATGTCATAAGAGGTTACTTAGAGTCACTATGTTTGAATTTGCGGTCTCACACCATCACGAGTGTACAATCAAACAATGACAAGGTCAACACTAAACCCCTTGCATGCGCATTAATTTCAGTTGGCAATCTTGTTATTGTTAAGATCTGCAAATGCAAACTTACCCTTTCTTTTGTTACTTGTGTGTATACGGTATATCCTATCAGGTGTCTTTACTTCTCAAGGACAGCTTTATCGATTCATTTGCCTATAGGGATCGACCTTTTGTTAAGGTACTTTGCATTCAAGTCTCTCTTTCTTGCATGATTCTTTTTGGTTTTTGTTTGTTGCTTATTTGCATTGCATTCAAATATGAAATGGTAGTATCAATAAGTTTTCACTTCTTATTGTCAGGTCTGGTCAATCATCTGGACATAATTGTAGTATCTGCCACCATTTGTTTGTTGTTTTCAAGTAAAGACCATTTTGAGGATTGATTAACAAAAGCAACCAATCCTTTCCTTTTCAGTTTAGGTTATCACATAAAAATTTTGAAGAATATGGTCTTTTGGTTATTTAAATTCAGATTCATTTTATATTTCTTAAAAGAATCAAAGTTAATAACAATTTTGAAAGTTAACAACCTCTCTGCAATTCTTTCTTGCTTCAGAAATTTTATATTGCAGATGCTCTGAAATTGCAAATTTCCTTCTTTTTCTACATGTCTCTTCTTAAAACATTAACATTTTTTTTGTGCATTGAATTTTTCAATTGCAAGATATCATTCTATTCCAATTAACAGTCCTGCACTTCCCTAGCACTGCTCTCTCAAGTTCCAGTTTTTTATTATGTACCATTAGAGTCTCTAAAGTGCACTGAAATTGCAGATTTCTAGTTTTACTATGGGTCCTTTTGGATGCATTAAGAAGGGAGTGTATTTGCAATACATTCTCTTCTATACTTCTTTTTAGACTGATGTGAAATCTTAACTACCATAACAACCCTATTTTTTCTCTTCATTACCCATATTTTTAATAATTTTTCCTTTTTCATTAAAAAGCCTATATTAATGATGTCATCCCCTACTACACTTTTCTAACACTCTCCCTTCCAAATATACTTTATCCAAACAGACCCTATATATATTGCTGTTGGAACTAACAATTTCCCATTACCCTAATGCTATAATATCTCAAGTAACAGTTTCCTACTAAACTGTTACAATGTTTCTCCCCAGAACTTTGTATGGGATTTGTGCTAAATTACTGAAATCTGGAGTGGAAATTTCCAGTCTTATTTTATCAACTATTGAAAGTGTGTCAGCTGAAAACATTGAAACTTTTCTTGAATAATACTGTTACCGAGCATCTCACTACCACGTAGTTGCAAGTAACATTTTGCTAACCCCCTAATGTTTTGGTTTTTGCAGCTTTTTGTAGATACACAGCTATTCTCCGTCCTTTCAGATTCTAGGCTCTCTTCATATGAGAATGAGTAGTTCCAACCACAAGACCTGTCCTAATTCAGTATGTTTAAACATTAACATGGCGATCAGAGCATAGTGTTTGGGATGTAGTGGCAAAGGAATGCAACATGGCACCCAGGATTCATGAAGTGCATGCTTATCTTGCTGTGAATTGGATATTCATCGATATGAATCATTTTGATATGGAAGCTAAGAGGGGAAAAGTTGAAATCTAGCTGAGTTTGTGACAAGACGGTTGAAGGAAAATACTATTGCAGAGTGGCCTTCTGACAAGTAATTTGCCCTGATGGAAGATCTACATTCCAAAATTAACAAAGCCTATGTAGAGCACTTTCTGGATACTGCATATCTGTCATCCAACTGTAAACATAACTGATAAACTGTGTTAAATGAGGGTAGATCATGTTTGGTAACAAATAAATCAATGTTCACATTAATCAAAGACTTTTCTACTGGAGAAAACCTATCAGCCATGGTTTTACAAAATTTGGCACTGCAGCATGTTTTTAACAGGCATGCAATTGTGTGGATTATTAGCAACATGGTGTCGATAATCCCTTATTGTCTTCGATAAAAGTGGGATCTCTCCGACAGCAGGTGAGCGGCACTGCAAGGTCTGCCAAGCAAGCCGTTCAGTGTGATTTTCATGAAGGTTTATCCCTATCCATTAATTTATTTTCTTCTGGGTACAAGTGTGGGTTGCAGTGAGATGAAAGCCGGGAGTCTTTGCAATCCCTTTCATCAGGTAGCTCCTCTGTTACTAAAGATGTCCCCTTGTAACATTATATTCTAGAAAAAAGTTACTCCCAACATCTGTAATCTCTGTAAATTCTTTGTCTTATTAAGCTTCCTTACCTTTCCTTCAAGTGAGGTATTGTTTCCTATTATAATGTTTAAAATGATTTCAGCGTTGATACTTTGTTTATAAATAGATCTTTTATTGGTGTCATGTGATTTGAATACATTTTATACATTTTATTTATGAAATATAAATAGATCTTCTATTGTTGTCATGTGATTTGAATACATTTTATTTATGAAACTTTTCACAGATTGCTTAAAAGATTAATGAGAAGCGAGCAGAACTAAGATTAACAAACTGCCTTTGAGAAATGTGAAGAATATTATGATTTTTAACAGGGAATAACTGATTGCTTGAAGGCAGATGATTTTAGAGAAGCTGCTGAGTATGGTAAAGTGACAATGTCATTTTACTCCTTGATTGCTTGAAAACAACGAATTTGGAAGAGGCAAAAACCTGGCATTTGGTGATTGAAAACAAAGGGATTTGGGGAGATAAAGCATGCTGTTCATCCCTTGCATAGGCCTACTTTGCTCGTGCACAGAGAAATTCTTAACTGTTTTAGGTAACTTCTCTAGAATATGTTACGCATCATTGCTATGTCTCTAAGCAGGGGCCTTATTATTCATCTGGAAAGCTGTTGGCCTTACCAATGAATTGGTGTAGCCTGCAATTTATGAGCAATGGGCGTTAGCATTCTTCTTCTGTCACGCATGTGTGATAATCATGGAATCAATTTATAATGGCTGTGCCAGATCCATCATGCTAGAACCAATTGATCAATTCCTATCGCAGGTCAAAGGCTTTGTTTATATTAAGATGCCTTTGTTTGTATCAAGATTTTTTTTACTAAGAGCTTTGCAAGAGAGCTAAGGAGCTTTTTAGTGAAGAGGCTTCGGTAAAATACCTTAGGGAAAGTGACTTTGGTATACGTAGAGCTTTTAAGTCAAGCTAACACTATTTTCAAGAATGTCAATTCAATTCTTGCTATAACCCTATTTAAAACCTCAGTGCAACTCTAACTCAAACCTAAGGAAACTGTTGGATTTTGGTTGAATTAGGATTCTGGATTGGAGTTAAAAATTCAAGTTAAATTCATTAACATAAGCATTTTATATTCACTGCAACATAAAAAAAAATTAAATTTTATTTTCAAGTTGAAACATAAGAAAAAATGAGATGTTGGGTGTTAAAAAACTTAAGTACATAGAGGTCAAGGAATAGTTTTAAGCAACTTAGAAATATTTAAAATTGAGTTTGGTCAAGTTGTTGACCCATTAGCCCAAACCAACATTGATTATAAGCTTGTTTTGTTGTGTCTAAGTGTGTAGTTTTGATGACAACAAAATTTATGTATGATTTGAATTTAAGCTATTGAAGTTTTACTAAAATTTCAAGTGATAGAGGAACCCATAAAGAAGACAAAATAAGTCAAAGAGGTTTGTCATGTCCGCTGGAATTGCTTTACATAACATAAGACTGATAGATGAGGCCATAGAGGAAAGTGCCTAGGTGACAGAGGTCCTTCATACTCTCAGCCTAGCTAAGTGTTCTAAGTCACGTCAATAAACAAATTATGCAATGTCCATGGAGGAAGCATCCGTGGTAATAGGGGTCTATCATAATTGTTGTCCACATGAATGATTTTGAAATGTCAATGGAGGAATCTTGCAATGTCTACATAGGAGTCCATAGAGGTTTGTTAAGATTTCTACCAGGATTATAGTTCGTAGAAGAAGCTATAGAGGAAGACGACAAAGCTCTTTAGGCTTATTAACAGCAATAGAGGAATTCAATAGAAGAGAGATCATGATGACATAGGTCTAGCGTTGTAATGGTCTAAAATTCAAAAGGCATTCTAACGGCTAGTTTTCTATGATCTTCTTCTAAACGCTTAAGAACCCCTCTAGAATATATAAATACAAATTTCGTTAAAGAGAGAGGTTTCTTATGGATTCTAAGTGCTAAAAATAAAGCATTCACAAGAGACCCAACAAGCTTCTAAGTGCATTTATTCCATTGAGCCTCGATATTTAATGAGCTTCAAGCTAAATCAAATTCAACAATAGAAGAGTTTGAAGTACTTTGATTTCATTGAGTTAAGAGATTTCTTATTTTCAGTAGGTAAAGAAGATATTAAGGTTCCTTCCTGAGGATTGAATACCAAAGGTTACAACAATTGAAAAGATTAAAGACTTGAATAAGATCTTTGTTGTAGAACTGATGGAGGTCATCATAAAATTTGGATGGAGGAGAAGGAAGGAAAGAAGAAGATGGTTTATGACTTTGAAAGTGCAAAATCATTATGTAGTGAGGAAGAGGAGGAAGATGTAGAGTCTATAAATTCTCTCACTAGGAGAATTAAAATTTTATTGAAGAAGAAAAAAGAAAAAGAAAAATTCAGTAGAATATTGTAAATGCAAAAAAGAAGAAGACACTGAAGAAAAAAATGAAGAAGAAGAAAAAAGAGATGAAGAAAATTTGTATACCTTCCCAGTAGAGCCAAAGAAATTGCTCCTCAACCCCTAGATGAATATAGAAATATTATTTTATTTGAGGGAGTTGAAATCCAAGGTATTATATTTTTGATCTTATAACTTTGCATTTTTATATTTTTAGCCTTCAACACTTTATCTCTTATAAGAGAATAATCTTGCATATAATTATGCAAGAGAAGATATATGATTAATCATCTAATGCTTCATCCAAAGTGAAAATTGTATGAGCTAGATGAATTTGGTTGACTATGAGAAATAAAATGGTTATTCAAATTTTGCATAGTTGAGTTTCAGTTCTTATTATTTAAACTATACATCTTAGGGGGAGTGCTTTATTTTTCCCATCTCAAATCCCTAACTCCCATACTTTGATCTGATTTAGACTAAGAAAGGGAGAGTAAAAAATTCAAAAATGTGTTTCAAAAGTTGAAATTCTAGATTCCTCACCTTGTAGACCTTTTTGATTATGACAGAAAGTGGAAAAATGATACGACTTGTTTATAATTTGAGAAAAAATAACATAAAAAATGGGGAGAATAATAATATAGAAAGGGGGGGAATGTTGATCTTTTAAATTTTTTCTGAAATGTGGAATATTGAATTATGTTGAAAATGTGGATTGTCTTAGTATATGAGCAAAAATGAAACAAACTTCTAAGGATCACTGAATAAGATAAATAGGGGGAGTTTGCACTTAGTTCATTAGTATATTCTTTATTGTCGCAAGTTATCAAGTTTTGTCATCATAAAAAAAGAGAAGAACGTTGATTTTAGGTATATAATTTTGATGATAAGAAAACTTATCTATAACATGAACTTAACCTAAAGAAGTTTCACTAAGATTTTGAGTGATAAAGGAACCCATAGAGGAGATAAAATGAGCCATAAATGTCTATCATTTTTTATGAGAACTAATTTCTAGGAAGCATGATCATATCATGGTTTTCTAAAAAATAAACATTTATTGTATTGTCAACTACTGAAACTGAGTATGTAATTGCAGGCAATTCATGAAGTGACAACTACATTTGCCAAAGGCTTGGAAGAGAAACAAGACAATTCTCAAA
Source organism: Pouteria campechiana (assembly GCA_036873735.1). Taxonomy (NCBI): domain Eukaryota; kingdom Viridiplantae; phylum Streptophyta; class Magnoliopsida; order Ericales; family Sapotaceae; genus Pouteria; species Pouteria campechiana. The sequence continues at coordinate 22,589 of JAYJMB010042522.1, forward strand.
ATTAGCAATATCTCACCTGTCATTTAGCCTTAGTTCCATCATGTGCACTAAGATATCAATGCAAAGATGGCGTGCAAGTTGAGAGGCATAAATTCCAACTAGCTCCTCATGTTGCTTGGAAAACAAAAACATAGCATACCTGAAATGAATTGCCAAAAATAATTAACCGACAGACCAAGGTTTTATTTGACATCTAATTGATATTAAAGTCCCTGAATGGACAGCAATTGATGAAAAAATGGGAGTCATCAACATGATGCTCCATTTTTAATAAATAATGGAGGCATCAAGTGGTAGTAGTTAAGATCATCTATAGAGTCAAGCATTGATATGAGCTTGGCTGAGCCCACAACTCTATGTTCAATAAACACTGCATTTGCATGGCTTTCATAAGAGTAGAGTCAATTTCTAGTCAATTGGAACAGTTTTTGGGCAACTAGCATCATTTCTCCAAATGAAAAGCTTTTGTAGCTCATGCATAGCCCAATTTGTACTTCAATATGTCATGCCTTCCTCACATCTACAATTTGGTCAACCAGGTGTGTTGATTGTGCCAAACTACACCAGGTCAAGTAGATAGCAACGGCAATAAAGTTATGTCAACTCCCTGACAACGGGGTTCTCTGCTAGTAAAATGGACTCAAAGGAACTTTAGATGCCCCATAATTTTGAATCCGCCTGAAAAACATTTGTTCATTGGCTCCCATCCCATCCCATCCCAAAGATGCCTTCCAGTGTTTTATGTTTCCTAACCCAAGATCGAAGCGTCCTCATCCGACTTGACATCTTTTCTCGCTCGATTTTCTTTTCAGTCTCTGCAAAGAATTTTTTGCAAACCGTAGGAATAGCCTGCCCCTTCCAAGTGCCATCTACACGATTAACGGCCTCAATTTGTTCACGAAGAGGTCGGAGGAGTAATCTAGTCTCTGCATCGCTCCAAGATGTATTCGGCTTGCTAGGTGTAGGCATGGGCTATTGGCTGCATCCTCCCTTGGTACGACCATAGCTAGTATCACTAATCGTTCATTGTTCCATTATTTATAAATTATCACCAATGTCGGGTTCATCTGGGTCCAAATTAAGTGTTCCATTACCTACAATTTTTGTATTATTGCCACTGTTGTCCACCTCCGCGTCTTTAAAGTATGATGCCCTTAATCCCAAGACTGGAAAGTAATTCTTTAACTGTGCAAAACATCTTTAAATTACTGAACCCAATTCAACAAGACGTAGACCATATAACTCCTAATAATCTCTTTATTGTTGCTCCAAACGAAACTCATTTAAGTGGTACTGATGATTTCATTGATTGTAAACGTTTGATACGGCTCTTGATCTGTCAGCCTTTCTACGGAAGGAGGTGTGGAGCTGCCCTACACATGCTCAGCATGATGTGCACATAACGTGATTATTGTGCCATATACTAACACATTGTTTACTAGTTGTTCCTTAAAGTCATCTCCACAACTAGTTGTATCATTATTAGAAGCAGATCCTTGCATGCCTATACCTGATCCACAAGCAAATGTCGACATCAAAATTGGTTTTACTTCTGAAAAACTAAATATTTAAGTGAGGATTATCGCTTGGAACAATTAAATAGCACAAACACGTCGCATACAGATGTAAGGGGGAGGCTTTATGCGAATCTAGAAGACAGGTCTCTCCATCACTACCAAAGTATTCCCCGTGGCGCTCTCTCTCTCTCTCTATATATATATATGTGTGTGTGTGTGTGTGTGTGTGTGTGTGTAGCTGCTGCCTACACTGAAATATTTAGTGTAAGCGGCCTTTTTACCATGCGATGCGGTGGGCGTCATTTAGGCCCTTCGTGGGCACTGCGAATGAGGGAGGGTGGGAGAGTCGGCTTTTGGACTTTGTCTCCCAGAAATCCAAACCATGCGGTACGGAGGGGGCTACGATGTGACTGCCAGTTGTCTCCCTCACTCACACCATCGAAAGAAGTCTTCCTGCCCTGAAATTTTATATTAAAAGATGTAACTAATAAATTTTATAATAAAAATTTATATTTTTATTGAACAAACTTCATTATTTTTTGAGGCATAAAATAATTAAACACCAGCAATTAAATTAATAAACTTTATACTTAATTTTTTAGTCTAAATTTAATTAATTTATTTTTAGTGTAAATCTCATTAATTTTATTAATTTTTTTAGTATATGTTTCATTAATTGAAACTTTATATTAATTTTTTTAGTCTAAATGTTAATAATTTATTTTTAGTGTAAATCTCATTAATTTCATTAAATTTTTTTAGTATAAATTTCATTAATTTTAACTTTATATTAAATTTTAACTTTAGATCTGGATTAAAAAATTTAAATCCAACATTGGAAAATCTAACCACTCGTTGTTTTAATCCATGTCCCAAATTATGCTTCATGTCTAAAAACTAAGATTCCATGTTCGAAGTCCATGTCCATGTCTGAAATGCACTAAAATATTCCATAATCTATGTCTCAAATTATGCTGCATGCTCGAAAACTCAGATTCCATGTCCCATTGTGAACTATATGTCCCAAACGTAGTAAAACCTGTGTAATTAGGAAAAATGCAGTACAAAGGGTTTGCGACAGAGATTGTTTCAAGTCTCCCTTACTCACAGTGTTGTGCCATCTTTCCGCCCTCTCTCTCCCTGTCTGCTCTACTTCCGCTTTTCCCTAACTAAAAATCAATCTCTTTCCTTCGATCTGCACTAGCTCTTGCATCTCCTACATCATTTTTTTAGGTCAAGACTGCTAGCCCCAAATCCCCTGATCTAGAGCAGACTTTGAAAATTGGCCGATTCCTCCAAGTCTCATCCACAATCGTAAATGAGCTATCAAACCTGCTACTCTAGCAAAGGAGAAGTTTTTGAAGTAAGTTATATTCGTTCAACTCGTTCATTTTCGTCGATGTCGTTATTTTTTCTAAAAGTTGCATTAGATTCACAATAATCCCATGTGCTTTTTGTTATTACTTAAAGTGAGATAGCTGTTCAAGCTTCTGTCGATTGGAAATATTTGAACCGCACAACAACTGTTTGATTAAATGTCTACTTGATTTAATTTATTTAACTTAATCAATTCTTCTTTTATTTAATTCCTATCTATTGATTTTATATTGTAGTTTTCAATTGTAGATGGATTTGTGATTAGTAAACTAAATCAAACTTTACAAACTAAATGGTTGTTCATTTGAATTTTTATATTGTGTATCATGTTTTGTAGTGATTAGCACATTTACTCAAGGGCGATGTTATTATCTATTTTGACATAGGTTGTTTTAGGTCCATGGATTTAGATGTAGATGTTGTGAATGTAAATAACAGGGATGGGGCAGGTTTCCCTGATCCAAATAAACGAGGTGTCAAAATAGGCAGTACAAAATTAGATAATATGGATGCACGGGGCAGTGATGTGCAAAATTCATCAATAGGAATACATGAATTTTTGCCTAGAGTTCCTATTGATCTAACCCCAAAGATTGGCCAACAATTTGATAGTGAGGAAGATGCTTACCGGTTCCATAATAGTTATGCAAAACTATGTGGGTTTAGTATTAGAAAGAGCTATGCAAGAAAGTTGGCCAATGGAAACGTATGTGGTTGGGTTTTTAAATGCTCTAAAAAGGGATTAAGGAAGGCCAAACTTGCAAAAATAAATTGCTTGCCGACTGAATCAAATTGTCCACATGAAGCTTAAAATGTGGTCTCCACAGAAAAGAATAAGCGAAAGTATAAAGAGAGATATCTTACCAGATGTAATTGCATGACATTGCTTGGGGTTTAAAAACATGGGGGTTGTGATAAGTAGGTTAGTACAAGATTTGTATCTAAACATAGCCATGGTCTAGAAATCTCATTGTTTACGATCACATAGGAATGTGCCGGATTGTTAAGTAGATATTGTGGAAGGATTAATCAAGTTGGTGTTGGTGTAGCAAAGGCGTTAGACTTTATTGCTTGTGAGGCAGGTGGGTTGGAGAATTTGAGGTTTTCATAGTTAGACCTTAAAAATATTTACAGAAGGCGACGTCAATCCAAGTTTAGAGCGAGGGGGTGGCGGGGAGTGGGTGGGTTGATGCCTTGTTACAATAGTTTCAGAGTCAATCAAAAGCCTATCCTTAATTTAGTTTCAACCTACAAGTGGATGGAAAGGGACATCTTACATTATTTTTTTGGGTTGATGGTGCAACCAAAATTGATTATGGGGCATTTGTTGATGTTGTGTGTTTTGACAATATGTATAAGTCAAATGAATATGATATGCCATTTACCGTTTATTGGCATTAACCATCATAAACAATCAATATTACTTGGTGCGGAACTGCTTTTTGGCGAGAGCATAATTGATTTTAAATGGTTATTCAAAGCATGACTTGATATCATGGAGGGTGCAGCTCCTAAAGTAATAGTGACTGACCAAGATGCCGCTATTTCAGTGGCTGTAAGAGATATATTCCCTCAAACCCACCATGTTTTTTGCATATGGCACCTGAATAAAAAATTTAATGAAAAGTTGGGTATTGTAATCCATAACAATCCAACTTTTTAGAAGACTTGGTCCATTTGCATATACAAAAGTGAGACATCAGATGAATTTGAAAAGGTATGGGCTAATATGATTAGTATTTATGGCTTACATGATCACTCATAGCTGGAGCAACTATATAGTATTACAAATGCATGAGTACTTGCTTATGTTAGATGTCATTTTTTAGCTGTCATGACAACTACAGGAAAATCTGAGAACATGAATTCATTATTTGATAAATATGTATATCGTAACACAAAATTGTAGGAATTTGCTTATGCATATGAACAGATTGCTAAAGGGAGGCGTTGGGCAGAAATAGATGCTGATTGTAAAATAATATATGGCATGCCAGTTATGAAAACACAGCACACTATTGAGTGTGACATGACAAGAGTGTATACAAAGGAGATTTTTTTAGAATTCCAAAAGGAGGTTGAGCAATGCCAGTATTATTTTGCCAAGATGGGTGTGTCAGATAGCCATATAGATCAATATGTTGTTCATAGATATTCAAGTGGTGATTCTGAAAGGGTTAGGAGAGTTGAATGAGACAATATAAGCAGAGTGGCCAATTGTTCATGCAAAAAGTAGGAGTTTCCAGGGATAGTGTGTATATATATTCTTACAGTATTTTGTGTATGGGGGATCTTTAGTATGCCTGAAAAACTAATATTGAGGAGGTGGACTCAAAAACCTAAGGAAATGATGATACACCAACAATGTGTCACAACACCAAGTTTTGAAAATTCAAAGATTATATGGCACCACAATTTGATGCAAGAATGTGGTAAAATTGTTCGTGATGGGACCTCTGATTTGGCTCTTTATGAAATTATTTTTGAAGTCTTGAAAGAGATTCAAAAATCAATAGAAGAATATAGGGGAGAACATATCTCGGATGCACATGATGATGTTGAAGGGAGTGGTGCAAACTTAAATAACGAAAGTGTAGGGGTTGTACATCAGCCTAATTTAGTGTTGCCCTCAAATGATGATATGGCAACCCCACCAGCTAATGCCCCAATTGATGGGGTACATAGCCACAACTTCCAACCAAATGCAATACCGGATCCACATAGCATGAAAACAAAAGGTTGCACTAGTAAGAGATTCAAGTCAACAATTGAGGTGGCTGGGAGAACTAGGATTGGTAGGTTGTGTCGCGATTGCAAGAAAATTATGATTGGGCATGATAAAAGAAATTGTCCATCGATGAGAACCTCCAATTCTATCCCCGATTCATCCCACGGTAATCTTCATTAGAAAGTTACTTTATGCTTACCTTTTATTATATTAAAGTTTTGTATATATGTTTGGGCCGCTATGTTGATGACATACTAACGAGATCATCATTGGCTGTCATAGAATACTTCATATGACTTCTTCATCTGAGGGTACGAGTTCGCCATATTCTGCAAGAGTTTCTTGTAAATACGGTTATAAAACACGTATCTTGACTTCTTATATGGATAAGAACAGAGGGAGGCAATTTCTTAGTTGTGTGGGTTATTTCGTGAGTCTCTTCTATATTTCTCTTTAGTGTCTTGTATAAACATGTTGATGTAATTGATAACTATTTAATTGTCTCATTACAGGATGGTCCCAACAAATGTTTCTTCTTTCGATGGGTGGATTCCCCTCTATCTAAAGAGAGCATCAATTTAAAAGAGATCAAATGCATGAGATTAGGAGGCTGAATAGTCAGTTGTATGCCATGCACAAAGAGAACCAATAGCTAAAATCAAAAGTTCAAGAAATGTAGCACATCAGAGAGAAGTTGTTGCGATTTGAGGCCAATTGTAGGGCATTGGAGACAGAGGTCAAGGCATACAAGAGAAGACTGCAAATTTTAAGTCTTATATTGCTTATATTTGTCATAGCGTGGCTTATGTAGACATTGAAGTACTTCTCTGTAATACAATCTTTTGAGACAATGGTCTTCAACTTGAGTTATTTGTAATATTTTACCTTAAAATATAATTTTAGACAGTTATTTATACGCATCTGCTTTGATTACACTATATTCGGTAATGCCTTTATTGTGTTGTTGTGATTTAGAACTTGTTTGGATGGCCATTGCACCTCTTTATTCAGCCTATTGTCTTCTCATTTAAAGGTTTCTATCCTGGACATGGAGGTTTGATTCGGGGCATTAGCCAAACCTCCCTGTTTGTCATGAACGGTTCATCCAAGTACAGATTTATAATCCGGACATGGTATATTAATTCGGGATATGGATGAACGGTTCATCCAAGTATAGATTTGTAATCTTGAACATGGTATATTAATTCGGGACATGGATGAATAGTTCATCCAAGTATGGATTTGTAATCCCGGATAGTGGAATATTAATTTGGGACATTAATGAATGTTTTACGACCCAAGTCCCATGTCCCATGCCTATGTCCCAAGTCCCATACCCATGTCCCAAGTCCCATACCTATGTCCTAAGTCCGATGCCCATGTCCAAAATCCGATGCCCATGTCACAAGTCTCATGCCCATGTCCCACTTAAGAGTCATAAGTTCCATGTACTCCGTTAATGTGTTGTTCATATTGTAAGGTGAAAAATAAAAATAAAAATAAAATTCACGCATGTTAACTGATAACATATAGGTAAATATAACCATGCATGGTTAATTTTCCTTGATTGGAGCGATACTCAATAACCGAATATAACATAATCTAACTTAACAAGGTACTCCATATGATATATGCAATGACAGTTAAGAGTTTCATTCAATGCTACTTTTCAGAGGCTTATTGGAAGGCTCGATATTCTTTATTTATGAGCAGATGCATGCATCCTGGTTAAGGTGGAGAAGAGTGCATTCTGATTTTTGAGGTTGGACTTAATTTATGCATTAATCCGAGAACAGGTTAGCATCCCTTAGTATTCCCAGCCTTTCTTCTCTAAGTTCGAAACTTCTTAGGCCTTCTTTCATTCTAACCATTGATAGTAATGGACAACAGGAAGCCAAATGCTTGGTGGGGGTCATGGAATACCACTCCTGAGGAGAGAGCCTTAAGCAGGATTGAAGAACAGCGTAGAGAGGTACAAACACTGCAAACTTCTTTGCGAGAATTGCAACTCGTCGAGGAAGACATGTTTCTTTCATGGGTAGAGTACTTTTCTGAGGTAAACCGCGAATGTCAATGGTTGCAGGCCGAGGTTGAAAATATTATAAGAATAGTTAAGTGTATCCAACACTCTGCACCCGACCACTTTTTGGTTCCAATCAACATGAATAACTTAGCTCCTAAAGGAGTTGGAGACGACGTACCCATGGTTTGATACCAGTTCTCTCCATTGTGCTCTTGGTTTTAATTCTGATATGTAATAGATATTTTGAATAAACTGACATATTAATATATTATAATTTATCTTGCTAGAATATTTGCGTATTCTATATATCCATTATGTTTTCTTTTATTATCTGGTGATGTCCATGCACAACCATTTAAGTTTAAATGCCTAGAACCATGCGAATATTCCATCATTATTTATGATGTTTCAAGTTGCATAGGACTGTCGGTTGGGTGTTGTGAGATTAATAACGTATAGATATTAATTACTGTGTGGTGATATTCACTTGAATCGATAGATATCTCATAATAGAATTTCTATAAATGCCTGAACAACATTTGAAGCATCTTTGACCTCATCTTTCTCAATGTTATAAACCCATCTACTGAAAAATGTCCAGCTCTCCACATAATAGATCTTGAGATGCATTCTTCACAATACTAGATGATTAGACTAGACTAGAAATCAGTAGTCTGGAGTGGGAGGTATCCTAGTTGCAAATGCGACTTATGGAGACATAGCAACAGTAGCAAGAGACGACGCTAGGTTTGGCACGAACTTACGTTGTCCTCAATTAAGATCGAGTTCAACTGGGAAGCAAACTCGAAGGATAGCAAGAGAGGATTCGAGACCTTCTTGGGACCTGCTCTAGACCAATGCCTGACCTCGACCTACTATGCGAAACCTTGTAGCGAGTGGAGGTTGCAAACCCTTTAGTAGACTTTTCCAAGCTTTGAAGTGTTGTGACCATCCATGAAGACTCTAACTCACCTTTGAGTTAGTCAAGAGTGTGTAAAAATACACCATATAGTTTTGGCAGTTATTTTGGTGTATCTGTTGATTTTTCTACTTCTACAAGAAGCACGTGGCAAACATTTGTACGTTTGCAAGACTATATGTAAATACTTGGATGGGCCGTGAACATATGATTTGACTATGAAAATTCATCCCACAACTATTATAATATAAGAGTGCTTGTTATAGAACATGGGACATGGGACATGGGCATTGACATTGACAGTGGGACGTGGAAAATGGGAGAGTGGGACTTGGGACATGGATAATAGGATATGGGAAATAGGATAGTGGGACTTGGGACATGGACAGTTGGACATGGGACATGGATAGTGGGCATGGGACGTGGGCATGGGACTTGGGATATGGAGTTTGGGACATGGGCATAGGCAGTGGGACATGGGACTGGACAATGGGAAATGAGACATGGGTATGGGACATGGGACATGGAGTTTGGGACATGAGCATTGACAGTGGGACATGGGACATGGACAATGGGACATGGGCATGGGACATGGGCATGGGACATGTACAATGGGACTTGGGTGCTTGGAACTGTTCATCCCATGACCTAATCTAACACCATGTTTGAGAACCGTTCATCCATGTCCGAGATTATG